>JAEANM010027883.1:0-10464 GCA_017656035.1 Myanophis thanlyinensis
CAACTGATACACTGTAACCATTGAATTGGATGATATATATATACTATATATTTTAGATGTATGTTTTTTATGTTATGCATTTTTTTTGTGAGTATGTGTTTTAAAATAAAAAATTCTTTAAAAAAAAAGAATATTATGTGAACAAAGCTATTACATTTGTTTGAGTATTGCATATTGCATAAATGCAACAGCTATATTTTACTAACTTGTTAGGAAGAGAGTGAATTCTATGAATCCAACATTATTATTTTTAAACAATAGAGTTAAAAGATGAACAGCGGTAGATGCAAGCATTTCATATTGACTCATCAGTACCAACAATTACAATAACTCGGTTAAAATCAGCCTGAAATGTAACGTCTAGCAAGAACATTAATTAAGCCTATAACGTGTGCAGGGAAGCAACCAATGACAAACTTCTCGCCCACGGGAGGCGTAGATTGACATACAACTGTTTCTACTTGCAAAAGGAAGACTTCAATCAATTCATGGCAACCGCTTCAGCAAAATGCAGAAAACGAGATAGGCTTGATTAATGCTCTTGCTAGATCTTATATTTCAGGCTGATTTTAACCGTGTTCTTGTAATGTTAGTACTGATGAGTCAATACGAAATGCTTGCATCTACCGCTGTTCATCTTTTAGCTGTATTGTTTAAATTACTAAAAGGGACTCATTGTTTTAATTTTTTTTAAATACGTTTTTAAAGCATCTCTCTGTTAATTCTATTATTTAACATCCAGCCTAGATAACATTCCTTGAACACCTCCAGGTCTGCTTATATCTCTGTGACCTTTTAGCAGGTTCTAATAAAAGGTATTAATGTGCTGTCACTGGGTAACTGACACATATGCAACTTGAGAATGGCATACCCTCAGATAATCCGCGTCTCAGCAGCATTCACAAAATATATACTCCATAGTAAAGGCCCAGGGCCGAGAATGAACAGGAAAATGTGATCACTAATAGCTAAGCCCATGGCAGGGTGGAGATAGGTGATGACCGAGCAAAGAAAGTGTTCGCCTATATTTTTAAAGGCAATAATCCAAGAGGTCCACAGCCCAATGTTTCCTGAGTGTGACAGCTGATATTACTGAATGCATGAAACGGTTTCAAAGGCAGATAAATATTGTCCACTATGTCTGATTTCTAAGTTGACAGATAGAGATGATGTTTCCTGGTGTATGTGAGATCTTTTTTTTTTAAAGGAATTGCTTCCAAAAGATTGCACCAGGGACAATTGGCAGAGAAAACAATTGTTCAATTGGTATTCTATGGACCATTTTATTCATTATAGATGGGAAAGTGCCCTAGAACTCGTAGGATGATTCCTGTAAGAGGCTAGGCCAGACATGGGCAAACTACCCATGGGCCACATCCGGCCTGTTGGGCTTTTTAATCCGGCCCGCTGAACTAGTTACTAGCAGAATAAAAGTCCCAGAAGAAAACTTTTTCTTTTTTCTCTCCACGGTAGGAAAAAAAAGAGAGAAAGAATCTGGGACGCAGATTTCGCTGAAGGGCCTGATACAATTCCTATGTTAGCTGAAACACTTCCTTATTCATGAGGAATTATAAGTCAAGCTTTTCCCTTATTGCATTGGTGAAGACAAACAACAAACTTTTATGGTTCAGTAAGTGTAGCTCAGACATAGGCAAACTACGGCCCGTGGGCCACATCCAATCTATATTAGTTCACACAAACACACCATTCTCCTATTCTGGCCCAGCCCCTCTGTCAAATTTTAGAAACCATTATGGCCTACGAGTCAAAAAGTTTGCCCACCGCTGGGCTAGGCTGATGTTGTTATATTTAATTGAAATTCTTTTTTTTTAAGTGAGTAAATGGAATGCTCTACCTGATTCAGTTATTTCAGCTACAAATTCTCATCGTTTCAGTTGCAAACTGATTTCCATGGACCTTATACCATACCTCAGTGGTCAGCAGAGGGAGTGTGCATAAGTGCACTGATGTGCCCATTGTCCCTGTCATTGTATTTTTTTTATCTTTTATTCTTGTATTCGTTGTTTTAGATATTATTTGACAAATTCTAATAAATATATAAATAATATAATAAATTAAAATAAATAAGACGGAACCAGCCTGAATTACTTAAACATAGAGTTCCAACAAAGAGATATCAGTTTACCCTGATAAATATAAACAGCAGAAGCAAGGAAGGAACGAGTTCCACAAAAAAACACAGAATATGTGCCCCTATACCAGGGATGTCAAATTCAAGGCCCGTGGGCCGGATTCGGCCCACAGGTACTTAGATCTGTCCCACGGAGCCACCCTGGAAACAGCGAAGGACCAGCCCACGGTGCTTCTGCTGGCAAATACTGGCAGATGGTTGCAGGAGATTGTGCAGCCGAAAATGAAGCTCGGGAGCCCATTTTGGCTGGCAGATCGCTCAAACCACCACATGCGACCCCAACAGGAGTGACGTCGAG
Source organism: Myanophis thanlyinensis (assembly GCA_017656035.1). Taxonomy (NCBI): domain Eukaryota; kingdom Metazoa; phylum Chordata; class Lepidosauria; order Squamata; family Homalopsidae; genus Myanophis; species Myanophis thanlyinensis. The sequence continues at coordinate 2,451 of JAEANM010027883.1, forward strand.
CTGACCACATCCACCCCACCCTGACCAGCCCCCACTCCAGCCCCCTGAGGTCAGACACAACCCTGATGTGGTTCTCAATGAAACTGAGTTAGACACCCCTGCACGCAGCTTATGACCACAATTGACTCTGGAATTTTGGTCGTAAATCACTGAAGTTGTTAAGTGAGTCACCGTGTGACTTGACTGGCTTTTACAATGGCTGTTGAAGTCAGCCATGTGGTTATGAAGCAAATCCAGCATCTGCAATGAGTGGTTTTTGCCATTTTCTGCCAGAAAACAGGAGGAAAAAATAAAAGCCATCACAAATTGCATTATGTGGTGGGGTGTGGCTGTTATAACTTCAAGGACAAAACGTAAGCAGTTTTTTTGAAGTCTGTTGTAACTTTAAATGATTGTGAAAGTGATTGGCCATTAAGCAAGGACTATGTGAAATCCAATCTCTGACTCAGGATCATCCTTTACCTCAGTGTTTCCCAACCTCAACAAATTTAAGAAGCATGGACTTCAATTCCCAGAATTCCCAGCGTTGCTGGCTGGGGAATTCTGGGAGCTGAAGTCCAAGCCTCTTAAATTTGTTGAGGCTGGGAAACACTGCTTTAGCTCCACACAACATGCCTCTTTTTCTCTCTCACCTCAGATTAACTCAGACGTATCACAGCAATAGATATATCCATAATAATTCTTTTTATATGACATAGTATTTTTTTAAAAGCACGATACTAACCACATGGTTCACTTTACAGCCATTGTAAAAACAAGTCAAGTCACATGGTGACCCTTTTAACAACTGCAATGCTTAGTGATGAATTTCAACATAACAAACTTATTTGTATCACTTCTGCTTGCCCATTAAACCATACCAGATGCTCCAAGGGTATCTGGAGCAGAAGGTTACTGTGAACTAGGGACACAGCTGTTGATCGAGTGCCCTCCCAATGCCCTGTTATTAGAACTTTTCACATAATATATCAGCTAATATAACTTACAGATATACAGTAGCTTAGAAACCAAGATCCACTTGCCGTTCCTGAAAGCGTTCAGTGTGAATTGTATTAAAATGTATATTTTTGAACCTGCCATCTGGCATATGGCCCTTCACACCGAAAGACTAAATGTGACCCTTGACCTAAAACACACTTCGTTATCTTTGTTATTCGAGTTTACAGAGGTTAAAATTGCCTTTACCTCAAACAATCCAAAATTAGAACTGAATTTTAACTCTAACCTTTCATTTAAGAGAGAAATCCAATAAAACCTTCCTGGCAGATGCCTATTCAGTCTTTGAGCACATCCAATGGAAGGAAAAGACAAATACCTATCCCAGTTTGGTTCCATTGCTGAGGTAGTTATAATTTCTTTTAAATGTTCAACCAGAATTTGCTTTCCTGCAACTTAACCATTATTCTGATTCCTGTACTTTGGAACAAGTATTGGGCATTTATCTTCTTTGATATTTGCTATCATATCCTACCTACCCCCAGCAATAATTTTTTTCCTCAAAGCTAAAGAGTCTCCCAGTGCCTTTATTTTTTCATTAATTTCTGGTTATATACTGATTGCCCCGTTACCCTTCTCTGAACCTCTTTGTCTGAACTTTTTTTTTGTAAAGCCTGAGGCTGAGAATTGGACGCAATATTGAGGTTAGAGCTAACCAATGCAGAATAGACTGTCACTGTTGAGATTTCCTAGAATTGCTTTGCCCCTTTTAGCATTCACATCACAAGGCTGAATCATATGCAGCTCGCAATCAAATAATAATTCCAACATTCTTTCCCCATGTATTAGCTGCAGTTGGTGCAAAATGCAGCCGCGCAAGTAATTCTGGGGGCTCCTTGGAGCTCCCATATTACACCTCTCCTCCGCGAGCTGCATTGGCTCCCTGTGGCCTTCCGGGTGCGATTCAAGGTGTTGGTTATCACCTTTAAAGCACTCCATGGCTTGGGATCCGGGTACTTACGGGACCACCTGTTGCCACCATCAGCCTCCCGCCGACCTGTGCATTCCCACAGGGCTGGCCTCCTTGGGGTTCTACTGTCAGGACGGTGTCGCCTGGCAGCCCCAAGGGTTTGAGCCTTCTCTGTGGGGGCACTCTCCCTCTGGAACGAACTGCCCCCGGAGATCTGGACCACTACGGACCTACGGACCTTCCGGCGCGCACTGAAGACCTTTCTGTTCCAACAAGCCGGTCTGGCCTACTACCGTCGGTTGGGGATTTTAAATTGGTTTTTAATTTTTAGTATGTATTTTTAAATTGTTTTTAAATTTTACATTTTAATTTGGTCGGCCTTGATTTAATTAATTTTAATTGGGTTTTCAAATTATTTACTTGTATGTTTTTACCTGGCTGTGCACCACCCCGAGTCCTTCGGGAGAGGGGGCGGTATAAAAATCCTGAAATAAAATAAAATAAATAAAATTAGCAATAAATTCAATTCATTCAATTTCACTGCACACATGTTGTGCATTGACAATAAAGATTTGAATTTAAAACTAGGATTTTATCCCCTTAATTTAAAAAAAACAACAACCAACAGAAGTTATTTTTCCTTGATAAAAATTCATTCTGTTATGTGCAACTTAGAAAACATAAGATGCAGTGGGGAGGAGGGAAGATTTGGGGGGCTAAAATCATTGGGAGGGAATTGTGTTCTGATAAATTAATATTTTGTGTTGGGCTGTGTCCATTATGACCACTATTTTGAAATAACCCAATTTCACCCCTTTTGACTCCTATTATATATGAGCATCCACAACGTACAGTCGACATTTCAGTCATGGTCATTATCCAAAGCTATATCGGTAGTCCTCAATGTACGACCACAACTGAGACCAACATTTCTGTTGCTGACATAGTTAAGTGAGTTTTGCCCCATTTTAGGATCTTTCTTGCTACAGTTGTTAAGTGAATCACTGCAGTTGTTAATAACACAGTTGTTAAGTGAATCTGGCTTCCCCATTGACTTTGCTTGTCAGAAGGTCACAAAAGGGGATCATTTGAGCCTAAGAAACTGCAACTGCCATAAATGTGAGTCAATTGCCAAGCATCTGAATTTTGTTCATGTAACCATGAGGATGCTGCAACTGTTGTTCAGTGTGAAAATGACCATAAGTCACTTTTTTCAATGCCGCTGTGAATGATCACTAAACGAACTGTTGAATGATCACTAAACAAACTGTTTGTAAGTTGAGGGCTACTAGTATTTTAACATAGCGTTCATTTGTTGTAAAATGCAATTTAATATGAAGAAACTATTAAAAAGATTTCTTAGTATATGAGAAGCATTGTATACACTTTAAAATTTAAATTTTTAATTTTTTTCCTAAATGGTTCAGTTTTCTGTCGCAATAATAATACATGCCAAAAATTATATGCTCTAGGATTAAACACAGGGATGCCTTGCTGCTAAAAGTTTTGAGTTCAATTCAAAAGTCCTTCTTAACAATTAAGCTCTATCAAGCAACTGATTGGGTTGCTTTCCACTTACTGAAATCTACATTATTTTGTACTTGATGCTGATGTTCTGTCAGCTTTTAACTGGATGAACAAAATATGTTGAAAGTGCAAACTTCTAAAAACAGACCAGGCCAAATCAACAGAGGATAATGTGTGTTGATCAGCAAACATGCCCGTATTTCTGCAGATAAGCTCAAAGGAGGAGCCAATGTGTAAATACTTGTGAATGCATATACAGCTGACATTGTGGTTTTGCCTCTCGAAATCTTGGTGAAAAACATACTGAAGGCTGTTATGTGTAAAGTTTGGCTTCAGTGGTTAGATAACGGATATAGAAAAACAAATAAAAATACTCTTGCTTTTATATGTTAGTGGCTCTGACGAAAGCTAAATAAAGCATGCTGCAGAAAGGTTATTTGAGGGAACGTGAGCAGCAGTTGGTATCTTCACTTTCATAGTTATGCAAAATATATTTTTCTGAAGGCTAAGCCATAGTAATGTCCTCCTGAAGACATCTTGGAGGATCACGGTGGACAGGCCTTCACTTAGGGCCCCTCTTAGATCTTTATCACTTTGCCTAGGATGAGTAGCTTATAAGCATGATAGACAATTCAACCGATTATTCCAGGAAGTGAAAACAATTTTAGAAATGGAATGTATGCATTTTCCTCAACAAAATTCCTACAGTCTGGTTATTACGCATGGCATAAGAGCAGGGATGTCAAACTCTATTTCATTGAGGGCCGTATCAGGGTTGTGTTTGACCTTGGGAGGGGGGCAAGGGTGTGTGTGGCCAGCTCAATGTCACTTGTATCAGGGGCACCTATGGTGGCCTGAGTGCTCTGCCAGCGAAAACTAGCTCCCAAGCTCTGTTTCTGGCTGCAACAGCCTTCTACAACCGTCTGTCAGTGAAAATGGAGCTTGGGAAGGCTGCACGTGGCCTTCCCGACCTCCATTTTCACTGGCAGAGACACCATGGGCTGGTCCTTCACTGTTTCCAGGGTGGCCCTGTGGGCCAGATCTAAGCACCCTATGGGCTGGGGCTGGCCCGCAGGCCTTGAATTTGATACCCCTGTATAAGAGGACGGAAGGAGGGAAGAAAGGAGGGCAGGAGGGACGGGAAGGGAAGGGAAGGGAAGGAAGGAAGGAAGGACTGTGAATGTGAATCTAATGAATATTTGAATGAATATGACTTGATCTTATTTTATAATAATTTTATTCAGCATTATAATTAAAACATTAAGAACCAATACAAACTAAAAAACATACGACACTTAATGACTTTTAAAATACAGCAAATAATTTTTTTTGTCCCCTCTCCTATCTCTTATCTGTAAACAAATATTTAAAGCCTCATTGTTCAGTTCTGGTCAGCAGAAACACATTAAAGGTTACAGAGATAACCACTGATCTATTTTAACCTTAATCAAATAGACTAACTTTATATTTCTTTCAATCAATAATCTTATTCATTAAGTGTTGTATCTTATGATTCCTGACGAATGTACCGTTTCCTTTAATGTACACTGAGAGCATATGCACCGAAGACAAATTCCTTCTGTGTCCAATCACACTTGGCCAATGAAAAATTCTATTCTATTCTATTCTATTCTATTCTATTCTATTCTATTCTATTCTATTATTTGTAACAATATTCATCCTTAATCTCCTCCAACAAAGTCCTGGAACTTGATTTCTTCTCATTTTTTCATCACAATGCCAACAACTCTTCTGTAAATCTAACATAAGCAACTTATCCAAGTCACTCTTTTGGTTTGGTAAGATATCAACCTTAAAACCCATTTATTCCAGTTTCATTTGTATATCCAGTGTAGCACTTTCTTTCAATAACACATCATTTTTAGATCCACTTTCAAACCAGACTCAGCAGACTAATGTCAGACATTCCTAAAATTTATGTCTGGTTTCATTGTTCACAAATATCCTACAATACGTCCAATATTAAAACATTTTACTCCATTAGTAAATCAAAGTGAAATGTCCTTCTCTTTTAATGATAATTTTTTATTTCCTTATAGTTTACTCTAATGTCCAAAATCCCATCATATTTTTAAATGTTCAAAATAATATCCCAAAGATGATTTAAGAAAGGAAGTATGCAGATCTTGTGTCCTTTTTAAAAGCATTAAGCCACATTTATGATGATGGCATTCTCTCCCAGCACTCTAAATCTACTGGAGACGCCTAATTTTGTAGTTTCCTCATGAGGAGTAGCAGTCTGGAGGAGCATTGTAGGCCCAAGCCCAGAGTCCCACAAATGAATGAAATGAATGAATGCTTAGTGAGTTAGCCCCTTAGAAAAATTATGTTTGTTTCAAGCATAAGCATGTTCGAAACTAAAAACATAAGTTGATTTACTATTTAGATTATAAGTGAAGAATGGTGAAGAGGGTCTGAATGAGGAACAAATAATTTCTTGCGACTATCAAGAGTGGATCTAGTCAAAAACAGAGATGGAAGATAAGGAACAAAAGAAACAAGAGTGAAAGTGGAACTGAAGCTCGGTTGCTGAAAGTGATGAGTGGTGTATGATGGAAATAAAGCATGAGTCATAATGAAATCCTTAGTGAAGCATTGAGTGGGGAGTTAGACATCAGTGTCTTTGTGTCCCCTCGATAGTTTAATATGTATATGGATACATATATAAGGAATGCTTGTGGTTATAGAATTGGGGTCATGTACCTTTGTATGTCATCTTTGTATTTCATATTGTCACAGAGAACTTCAATCTAAAATTAATGCCTTTAAAAGACCAATGGGTTGGAAAATGGAATAATAATAATGCCTTTCTTGAAGTTTGTTAAGCAATATCATTTGCATGGAGACGGCTTTGGTCGCGTTGGTTGATGATCTCTGGAGGGCGCGGGACAGGGGTTATTCCTCTGTCCTGGTCCTATTAGACCTCTCAGCGGCTTTCGATACTGTCGACCACAGTATCTTGCTGCAGTGGTTGGAGGGGTTGGGAGTGGGGGGCACCATGCTACAGTGGTTCTCCTCCTTCCTCTCCGGCCGCTCGCAATTTATGCTGGCGGGGGGGACAGAGATCAACCTCGAGGCCCCTAATATGTGGGGTGCCTCAGGGGTTGGTGCTCTCCCCCCTGCTGTTTAACATCTATATGAAGCCATTGGGTGAGATCATCCGTGGCTTTGGGGTGAGTTTTCATCAGTATGCTGATGATACGCAGCTGTATATCTCCACCCCAGGCCACCCCAATGAAGCCGTTGAAGTGATGGGCCATTGCCTGGAGGCCGTGCAGAGTTGGATGGGTCAAAACAGGCTCCAGCTCAACCCGGCCAAGACCGAGTGGCTGTGGTTTCCTGCGCCCAGATACAGCCAGTTTATTCCATCGCTGGCTGTGGGGGGGGGAACTTTGTCCCCCGCAGAAGGGGCTCACAACTTGGGTGTCCTCCTGGATGTACGGCTGTCATTAGAGGAGCATATCGCAGCCGTCTCCAGGGGGGCCTTTTATCAGGTCCATAGGATTACCCAGTTGCGGCCTTTTCTGGATTGGGGTGCTCTTCGTACAGTCACTTCTACCCTTGTGACCTCCCATCTGGACTATGCCAATGATCTCTACATGGGGCTCCCCTTGAAGAGCATCCGAAGGCTGCAGTTGGTACAGAATGCGGCCGCGCGGGTAATTGCGGGAGCTCCTCGGAGCTCCCATATTACACCTCTCCTGTGCGAGCTGCATTGGCTTCCTGTGGCCTTCTGGGTGCAATTCAATGTGTTAGTGCTTACCTTTAAAGCGCTCCATGGCTTGGGACCCAGGTACTTACGGGACCGCCTGTTGCCGCTGTCAGCCTCCAGCCGACCGGTGTGTTCCCACAGGGCAGGCCTCCTCAGGGTTCCACTGTCAGGACGGTGTCGTCTGACAGCCCCGAGGGTACGAGCCTTCTCTGTGGCTGCGCTCTCCCTGTGGAACGAATTGCCCCCGGAGATTCAGACCATTGTGGACTTCCGGGCCTTCCGGCGTGCACTTAAAACCCATTTATTCCAGCAAGCCGGTCTGGCCTAATACCTAAGGGGTTTTAAATTTTAAAATTTTGAATCTTTTAAATTTTAAATTTTTAACTTTGGTTATCTTAATTCTTTGGCCAATCTATTTAATTTGTCTTAACTGTTTTTAACTTTTGTCGATTTTGTTTTTAGAAGGCTCTACACCGCCCCGAGTCCTTCGGGAGAGGGGCGGTATAGAAATTTTGCTATTAAATTAAATTAAATTAAATAAACCTGAAGGTTTGAAGGTCAACCTGAAGGTCAACCTGAAAGCACCTGAAGGCAGGACAGGAATCAATGAATGGAAACTAATCAAGAAGAGAACCAATCTAGAACTAAGGAGAAATCTCCTGAAAGTTTGAATAATCAGTAGAATCATTTGTCTCCAGAAGTTTTATTATGGGAGCTTCTTGGAGCTCCCATGTTACACCTCTCCTGCATGAGCTGCACTGGCTCCCTGTAGCCTTCCGGGTGCGATTCAAGGTGTTGGTACTTACCTTTAAAGCGCTCCATGGCTTGGGACCTGGGTACTTACGGGA
>JAEANM010027885.1:0-10464 GCA_017656035.1 Myanophis thanlyinensis
GTAACTAGTTCGGCGGGCCGGATTAAAAAGCCCAACGGGCCGGATGTGGCCCCCAGGCCGTAGTTTGCCCATGTCTGATTTAGAACCACAGTCTAAAACTTTATCACCTGATGTGCTGATAGGTTGCTTTTGGTTTCTGTGAGTTGCTCCTAAATGCATCTAGGTAATATCCCTAAATCAGTGGCTGACCATGCAAAAGATCTGAATGTTGCCATTCTTTATAGAGAGACGGCAGTCCAAAGAAAGGAGGATCCATGGCTTTGCCAATAGATCACACTTAAAAAGCAAGAGGTATGGTTGTTTATATCAAGAGTAAAGTGAGAGAAACTGACTGAGCATGTAGGAGTCAAGCAGGCAATTAGTCTGAAATTGTTACGAAGGCATAAGACAGCAAGAGCCTCCGTGAATGCCATTGAAAGCATTATCTGGTCTGGCCCAGATGCAAACTGCCACTGGGGAAGATTGCTGAGAAGCAGGCATCAAGCAGCTCTCTGAGTGATGGTGGGCCAGTCACTCTTTCTCAATCCAATCCTCCTAAAAGGACAATTGTATTATCCATGGGTGATGGTGGTAGAAGGAATAGGTCTAGTACTGCATTCAGCTCTAAGTACGTACCAAATGAGTACTAATACATTCAATATGGGATAATTAAAATTATCAAGAATATTAATCTGAATTAAATTTAGTCTGAAATTGAACTATTCATTTGTGAATTTAGTTGTTCTATTTTTGTTGGACCATTCAAATATCACTTTGTTTTTTGGGTTGGCAGGCTTGTTGGAATCGCAGACTAATATTCTTGATAATTTTCATCATCCCATATTGAATGCATTAGTATTTATTTGGTATGTATTTAGAGCTGAATGCAGTACCAGACTTATTCCTACTACTCCTACCATTGCCAGTACCAGTACCACCCATAATAACACAACTGTCTTTTTAGGTAAGTTGGGCTGAGGAAGATTGACTGACCCAACATCACCCAGGGAGATAGTATGGCAAAGGGCGAGCCAGAACCTGGATCTCTGTGCTCTAGTCTACCTACTATACTACACTGACTCTCTAATGACCTCTATGACTGTTTATGTATAGTAAACTGCAAACACATTGCTTCATTTATACAATGAGAAAAACCCACTCAATACAAAATTTATGGATAGCAAAAGAGATGGGGGAGGAAGTGGGATGAATTAAAGAGGAGTAAAAGAAAATGAAAGGAGGCTGTGTCATCAAATATATAAAATCTGATTTTAAAAGAGTAATGAATAAATCTGAGTCTATTTCTGCCTCCCTCTGAATGAGCTTGGCAAAATGAATGCTAGTAGAAGAATAAACCACAAATAACACAGCATCAACTCACAAACTCTCTGATAGGTAAGGTTTGCACTAACATAGTAACATTGCTCAGTCCGCTATCTTTTCAGTATTAAAGAGTAGCCACACCATTCAGCCCCCTCCCAACTGCTGTTCCTATAGAGAGAGAAAGCTACAACTGTTGATTTAAGACTTTGGAAAGCCAGAAAATCAATCAAATGGCTGGATCATGAATGAATCCTTCCAAAATGAGCTCACAGCACTTGATTTGATACCTGCAATCAAGTTAAGATTCGGTTTAAAGATTTCAGTGTGAAGGGGTAATTTGATTATATTTTCTTCAAATGAATTGCCCCTTCAAAACAGTCTTAATCAACATTCTGTGTACTTCTTAATGAAATGAAGTGGAATCTAAATTCCAGTAGAGTCTAAGCTTATTTGAAAATTGCATTGGATAGATCTTAAGTTAGCGACACTTTTTCCACTCTTTGTACTGCTGCATTGGCTGCCTGGAGTAAAATTGGGACAAAACAAGAAGAGATATGTGATATATTTCAATTGAGGATAACTGCTTTGGAGGTTCATATAATTCCTTGTTATTTTCCTCCAGTTAAACTCAACTACTATGTTTATTTCTTTAGAATAGCAACAATAATATCTAACAGCATATCTATCTTATTCCCCACACTCCTTATTTTTCATTTGGCTATTCCTTTTTCCAGAACTGTAGACCTGCCTTCTCCCAGCCTGATGCCCTCTTGAGGTGTTATTCATTTTTTGAAATCTCATCCAGGATAGCAAAAGCTACATTGATTAGGGATTATGAAAGTTTAAAACAAAAACATTTAGAAAGTTCCCAAACCAAGGAAGTCTGCTTTATATTCCTTGCAAATCTCTTACTCTCCAGATATGAACCCATTTGAACAGTACATATAAAACCTGATTCCCTCCAGGCCAGTCTAATACACATTTGTACTTAATCTCATTCTATCTTCTTCTTGAGGGAATAAAAAGGGAATATAAATAAATTCCTTCCAGCAGATACTGCTTCTACATGAATATCATTATTTTGTTTCATCTCCTTTTACATGATGGTAAATACCTACTTACTATTTGGGATGGTCAGAATGGTAGCCATATCTACCCCAAGTTTTATCTTTTTCACTCCAAGTTTCTTTGGACTTTATATTTGTCAACTTGTCACATACTGTTGGCATTTCTTTATGTCATCACTCCTTAGAGACCAATGTTTTCTGCTTGTAAAAAAAATACAAAGGGAATACATTTAATTCAGAATGTTTCAACCCATGAGTCAGGTCTTCTATACGTAGTTGTAGTTGTGGCTGTGATTTCTGTCTCCCTGCTACAGCTTATGGTAGCATTCTCCTCTCCAGCAACATTGACTATACTCATGGTCACTTGTTCTCTGGGATGAATGCATCTGTTTCTTCATGGAAGTAATTGTTACCCACAGCTGTAACCTTCCCATTAAAATATCCAACACCACTGCCAGCAAAATTACATTATTCAAATCTCTGTAATTTAAAACCTCTGTTTTTGCTTGCAGAAATGCGACTTTCCACTTTGGGCTTTCTATAATTAATCATAACATTTTTACTGAATAAAGAGGTTCTAGGATCAATTGTCTTCCATATTCAAATCCACCTTTTGTTTGGAGTGCTATATATATAGGCTGTTTAATTAGCTGTTGCAGAAAATAAATTGGTTTCTAATTAATGCAATTCATTGGTAAGAAAGCAGGATATGTCTACTAACTAATATTTTTGGATAATGCCACAGGGTAATAATGGGTGTGTCTTCTCCTTTACTGCTGTATAATATTTGGCACAAACTTATCAGCTGGAAAAAAGAAAGCAAATATATCATAGCAAGCTTCAAGCAATCATGGTGGAATAAGGTCATGGTATGAATAAAAATGTAAATGAAACCATTTAAGAACTAATACACATGCACATTACTCTACTTATAGGGCCAGCAATATTTTTCCCATTCAGAAAAATAGGCAGTAGCAAAATCATTGGTCCTCACTAATGATCCACATCATCCTTCCATTTTCATTAAACTTGTTACAAGCTTCCATTGCCATTGACCTTTTAAAAATGCCTTTAGCTGCTTGGTATGAACTTAATGTTTATGTTGCAATTTAATAGAAGCCATGATACATAGCAAGACTGGTATATAACAAATTAGCATAGTAGCAGTTATGATAGGGAGTCACAGGCTGATCTCCATGCTGTTGATTCATATTGTTTTATTGGCTATCCACAACTTAGGTACTTCAATCAGAAGAATTGCACTTCTGAACAATGCATAGGTTTTCATTTCTGGAGTTTGAAATGATCTGTCAAACATTCCAAGGGGTATTACTGAACACTATTGTTTTTTTTTTTGTTCATGTGCATGAGAATAAACCCCATTATTCTTGGTAGACATGCCCTTAGCTTCCCCCTTTCTTCTGCACTTGCACAAACATAATGGATTTAACACACAGTAGTTGTTCTTAACAGAAAATGGGGCAGCTTTCATCATTAGAACAAGAGTTTAACTTGTGGGTACACTGTAAGCTTATATCACAGTACTTCTATCTTCCAACACCATATTGTGGACCTTTCATCAAGATACCAGCGATGAGTGCTAGCAAAGCATTAGGAAGTCTATTGACTAGATCAGGGGTGTCAAACTCAAGGCCTGCAGGCCGGAACCAGCCTGCAGGGTGCTTAGATCTGGCCCGTGGGGCTATCCTGGAAACTGAGGGACTGGGCCACAGTGCCTCTGCCAGTGAAAATGGAGCTCAGGAAACGGAGCTCAGATGTCTGTTTTTGCTGGCAGAGTGCTTGGCCCACCACAGGCACCCCCAGCATGAGTGATGTTGAGCTGGCCACACCCACCCTGGCCACACCCACCCTAGCCTCCCAAGAGCAAACACAACCTTGACTCGGCCCTCAATGAAATTGAGTTTGACAATGCTGGGCTAGATCATAATCACTAAACCCTGAGGCTCAACACTGCCCAATCTGTGAAATCTGTAAGACAAATAGACTTTAAAATCAAAATTGAAAAAAACCCAAAACTTTACAGCTAATATGTTTATTCATAAGATACTTGTTTTCCAACTCCCCAATCAAAACACTATATGGATAATGTTCGTATGGGAGCTAATAAGCAGCTATAAATAGCCAATAAAATTTGTAAAAATTTTCTTCCAGCAAGATCAAGGATGTTATCTAAATTAGGCAACAACTGGTTGCAGTGATAATTTATTATGTTATACAGTTCCTTGAGAACCTACTTTCTGTTTTACAAAGGGTTTCTAAATCATGCATAAGTTTCATTTTTACTCCACCAGTTTTTAAAAAATAGGTTGTTAACCTTGGAGATAAAGGTTGAGCAGTAAGTTTGTATGCAAATGAATATTTTCAAAATATCCTGCTTTGTGACCCCATTTGGGTCGGAGGAAGTCCTTCTATCTTTCAATATACTAACTCCTCAATAGATAATAACCTTCAAACACTTTTTCTTTTCCCTCAGACAACCAAGATAAAAAAGTTCAATTGATTATTATGTGCCACCAGTGGCATCATTAGCAATCAGATAAATTTTCTCCATAATGATCTTTCCCTAACAGGTCATCCAACAGTATACCCATTGCTACTGTAACTGAGTCCATCCACTTTGCTAAGAGTGTTTGAGGCTTTATTCAGCCTCCATCTTGTTAGGCTGCAGGCAGTTGCCTAAACCAGCAATCAACACTAGCGTTTCTGAACTACAATGGCATCTTACTTCTTCCCTCTGCAAAAGAAAAAAAATGTGCTTGAGAAAGAGACTGTCTTGGGTACTAGGAGTAAGTTTACTAGGAAGTTAGCTCCTATGCTCAATGATCTAATACCTAAGAGATCGTATCAGCCAGAAGCATTGGAAATCTGTATTAATTTTCTAGACCAGCTTCTGATTACATTATGGGGATCAGTAAGCTTTGAATTTCTTCCTCTCTCATTATTTTCTCTCTCTCAACACGAAATGTAAAAAAAGCAGACACAATTTAGAAAGAGCGGTGATTAGATCTATTCCTATTAGCAAAACAGTTCAGTATAATTTGTACCTTGAATAGGCAGTGGGTGATAGATATTCTTAAGGTTACTGAATGTAGTATGGCACCCCTATTTCCTCACAGACTTCAGTGAATCAAATCTTCTTTTCTCAGCCAGCTAAATTTCTCTCAGTTCCTGTTTCCATCCAGACCTTTAACTTATGAAATCATAAACTTTCACTCCCCCCCCCCCGCTTCTTAAACTCTATGTTTTGCTAGAGAGCTTGCAAGAAATACGTATTTGCTTCCCACATATAATGAAAAAACAACCAAGAAAAGATGGGGTATGACTTACCAAAAAAGGTAACATTAAGTTTGCACGAACCAGATGGAAACAAATAATATCACAATTGATTCCCCCCCACTAATGGATGTAAAGTACAATGGTGGTTGTACTGTAAATAAAGAAAAACGTTATTTTAAAATTAAGTATAATATTTTCTGATACATGATGTAATTATAGATGGGATTGTTGGAAAAGAATCATGTTATGCATGTGTAGGTGCTTCTTCCACCTCCAATTAAATGTGGTTCTTAGTTGGAAGAGACTTTTGGAGAACTCACAAGACAGTAGTGTCAAACTGGCGGCCCACAGGCCGGATGTGTCATGCGCAGGCCATGCCCACCCCTAGTTCCGCTATGGGAAAAACACTGTGAAGCATCTTGTGACGGCAGTGTGATGCGGCGAATTTGACACCCGTGACCTAAGATACCCTGTTTTTACTGTGGACAATCAGAAAAGTTATAAATATATTGGCAATCTTTCTCAGCCTGTTATCTTCAAATGCATTAATAATTTCATTCATAAAATCCTTATATATGTAAGTACAGCAATAAATTTAGACAGTGCCACAGTGCAGAAGGATGATGTACTGAATAAGATATATACAAGTACACACATAACATTTCTCACCTACTTATACAGCTTCTTTTACAACCCTCTTTTAAAGGCTACTTTTCAACTCAGCTGCTACTTTTATAACTGTGGCTTTGGCTTAAGCATTTGGGCAGATAAATCTTCTGCCTTCCTCCAACTGATATACCTGGATTATCTCCAAATTGATTTGACTGTAAAGCCAGAATTAAAGATCCTACGAGTATGGGGCATATTTCCATGTTTCTGGGGATACTAGTTCCTCTGATTCGTTGTATGTGCTTCAGGCAATATGTTGTGATCTCCTGAAGCAGTCAGGGAGACATAGGAATGAAGATGCAAAGACTTTTGATAAGGTCAGCCAAAGCCTAAAGGAATGCAGCAGAACTAACTGGGATATACAGTATTTTTCTGTTGTTGTTAATCCACATAGAGCAGCTTTCTTCAGTTTACTGCCCTCCAGATATGATGGACTCCTGGCTATTCTGATTAAGGATCATGGGAGAAGCAAATCTGAGGAGATAGCAGGTTAGTAAACATAAGTGGGGGGGAGGGGGGAAGCAAAGAGCACAGTTTCAGGAGTTTCAAGCAGATTCGTATCTGTTTACTTCAGTGTCCTTAAACTGACCCTCACGCTTCTTTCAAAATTAATTGAAAGATATTTCTAAATTTGAATTTATCTTAGATTAAGACAGCTCAGACAGAAGCTACTGCAGTCCTGGCAAAGCCATGTCAGTTTATATCAATATTTCTTCTCTTTCTGTTCTCCCTCTCTTTCCTTTTTCTGCACTTCAGTCAGCTAAGCTGACGTCTCTGGGTCAGTCTGAACATAACAATGCAGAAAAGCCAAACACAATGCATGCAGGGAGGGAAAACACCTGCATATCACATAATCTTAAATCTTCCTGGTGTACCACAAACAGTGGTTGGAGAGTTGGAAGTTTGAATATCTCCATTGGAGAGTCCATTGGGTTCGGGCAGCTAATAATTACAAATGAATTCATAAATAAGAATGATAGTAATGGAACACTGAATAATATTCAGCTCCACTAAACTGTTATCTTGCTGCCATGCTGGCTGAGAATTCCAAAAACTGCAGTCCCAACAAATTTGCAAAATACCAGTTTGAGGAATACTAAAGCCTGATCTGCTTCAGCAACAGAACTCCATTTTCTTCCATTTAGACATGTTGCTAATTCTTTTTCTGAATGAAACAAAATTTTCCAAGGTTTTAATTCGAAGAATCCTGGATGTTCAGACACCACATTGATATGGGGTTTTTGGTTAATTCAGACACTGGAACAGAAAAAAAACCTCCCTCATTGGAGGCATCTTATGCTTATAGAATGGATATTAGTCCTACTGAACAAAGTAGTCTTATTACAAAAAAACCAACCACTACCAAGATATGGAATAATAGATTTAAATCACAGGAAAGCAGATTCCAATTAAGGGATGGGGGAAGGGGTTAGGTTTTTTTAAAATATTGTAGGATTTTTTAATGGTGTAAGCCATCTGGACACACTGTTTGGAATCCATATAAATGTGTTTAACAAATAAATAAAGTGTTTGAAAAGTCTTCCTAATAATAATGGAAGGTTGACAATCAAATTGAATTCATAGAAATAATAGAAAGCCCTTCATTGGATGCATTTAAGTGGAAAATAGACCTGTATCTCCCTGGAATGCTTTAATTTGGATTCCTGAATTAGAGCTTGAACACAATTGCATAATTGGCTCCTGATTTTCTGGATAGGTTTGGACTCTTGATCCTTAATCATAGATCTTGTCTTCTATCTGGGGATGTTTTATTGACTCAGTTGACCTTTTTTTCTAAATAGGCATGTACATATTAAGCTCTGATTTGTAGATATTAATTTACATTGGAGCCTAATCTGCTAACACCCAACTTCCTTTAATAGATTTCCATATGCTGTTCTCCATCTTTCATTTGTTTGTTTAATTTTATTTATTAGAATTCGTCAGACAAAAACAAGAATGAAAGAAAATACAATGACAGGGACAATAGGCACATTAGTACACTTATGCATGCCCTCTCTACTGACCACTTAAGTATGATGTAAGGTCCATGTATGGTCCATCCAAGAATGATGTTCAGTCAATTTGTGACTGAAACTGAAAATTTGTAGCTGAAACAACTGAATCAGGTAGAGCATTCTAGGCTTTGACAACTCTGTTACAGACATCATATTTTTTACAGTCATTGAGAGTTAATGACGGTCTTTGACAACTAATGTCTATTAAGAAATTAGGCAAGGGGAAAGTCTTCACATTTAGAGTTTCCTTAGTGGTTATTATCACACTGTTCACTGTGTTTGTTTAAATTTACCCACTCTGCTATCTGGCAGATGTGATGAAATTGTCATAATTCCTAGTTAGTATTAACAAAATAACAAACTGGAAGATTCTACATTATACAAATGGAGGGGGAGAGCGAATGGAGGGGTGTTCATCAGAGGTGAAATTCAGCCGGTTCTAGCAGATTCGGCAGAACCGGTAGTAGACGTTTGAAATTGGCCCCACCCACCCTGCCCAAGCCCCACCCACCCTGCCCAAGCCCCTATTCTTCCTTATACACGCTCCATTTTTTTTTGCTTACCTAAATCAGCTGTTTTGAATGGCTGTGGAGCCTTCCTGATGATCCCCACTGCCTCTGGAGCCTCTAAAAGTCATTTAAAGCGCCATGCTGCAGTGCGATTGGTGCACATGCGCGTATACCGAAACGGTAACAAAACTGGTTGGATTTTGCCCCTGGTGTTCATTAAAAGATGTAAGGACAATCAGCTACAAGTAGTCCTTGTTTAGTGACACAATTGGGACTGGTAACTTGGTCATTAGGCAAAGCATTTGTTAAGTGAAATTGTAACCAGACTTCTGTGTTACTTCAGCTTGCCTTTGCTTTACAAACCTGAGAAGGTCATAAATTCAAAGACTGATCCTAAAATTACTTTTTCTTCATGTGAATGGTTGTTAAATAAGGCAGTTGCTAAATGAAGGCTACCTGTTTTAAGCCTGTATTTTGTCATTTTCACATGAACTTTGTTTCCCCTAGAGTAGACATCCTAAAACAGAAAATTAATTCTTAGCAAACAGAAAGAGAAGCACAGATGAATCTTAACTTCCATGTTTATTTGCATTGCAGAAAAACGTGAGCTAGCAAAACTCCTTACCATAGAGAGATTTGCCAACATTGTTCCGGAATCTTGCATATATCCCCCAGTGAGTGTATGAGGGAAAACGCAGGCATGCAATCATTTTCCTATTAAAAATCCTCGAAGCAGCATTCAAATTAATCAGACACAAAATTTAAAACAACAATTCACTGAAACAAGACAAAAACATAATAGCACTGAGGAAGAGATTCAAGCATTCCAATTGCTGCCAACTCAAAGAGCAAACATTTGCGTTGTGAGAATAACAATTAACAAACCACTGTGCCCACTGACATCCCCCCCTGTGCCAAGTCCTGCTGTTTATTTACTTATCTGAGCAGGCCCAGTTTTCTGCTCAAAAGACTTTGCTGCTGTAATCTGTCTTCCCTACACCCTTGACTTTTTTTACTCCTGGCTCTGACTTCCTTTCTCACGTCCCATAATGCTTCCATCCTACTGTAACTTAGGAAGAAATTAGAAGGGCATCTAGACCTTATCTTCCACTGCTGCTTGAAGTACTGATTTAATCTATTTGAGGAGTGAGGAAGCCATAATTGCTAGAAAACCATCAGTCTGACACTGCAGGTGACTCGTGCTAGACTCAAACGCCAGCACAGCTGTTCCTAACCAGAGCTGAAAGGTATTGTTGAAAGGCAGCTGCAACTGAGTTTGCTTGGTGGATTGATTGAACTGCATTAATACAACTGCATGAGGATCAAAGTGGGAAGATGACACCTCTGCATTTCCATGAAATGGTTCTTTCACTGAAGACAGAAGTTTCTGTTTTGGTCACCTAACCTCTTTATGGGAATTATCATTATGCAGCACTCTAGATGAGGCTAGGACAGGGGTCTGCAACCTTTAAGACATAAAGAGCCACTTGGACCCGTTTCCGAAGGAAAAAAACAACCTGGGAGACGCAAAACCATTGCGACATTTAAAACAAATATAACACTGCATATATTGTTTCTTACCGGGGGGTCAAAAACAGGGAC
>JAEANM010027886.1:0-10464 GCA_017656035.1 Myanophis thanlyinensis
TTCTTGAGGAGAGGTCTCACCACCGCCTCTTTCAAGGTGGTAGGTAAGACACCCTCCCTCAAAGAAGCATTAATAATGTTGGCCATAGAGTTGACATCAGGCTGGAGAAAGCTAGTATTAACATCACTTAATTAGGCCAATGGCTAACTATGCCTAGCTTGACATCACACACTGGAATGGTTTTTATTCCAGTGGTTCTCAGCCTGTGATCCGCAGACCTCTGGGGGGCTGTGATGTCGTCACAGGAGTCCATGAAGGCTTGAAGAAATGTTATGATTTAAATGTTGAGTTATGGGGTGTGGGGCCATGATCTATGGCCACAAAAGGTGGAGTCTGTGGTGAAGAAATAGTTGAGAACCACTGGTTTATTTGATTTTGTTAAATAATAGTGTGAAACCAGCCAACTGTTTAATCATGGTTAATTGAATAAGCTACAAATGATGCTTATTGTTATGTGAATTATACAAGCCATAGCTTATGTTTCTTGTGAAGTAAAATAGTAAGCAGCCACACCCTATTTCTACATCTAATTTGAAGTATCATGAGAGTAGCCCAGCTATGTAACACTCAAGCAACAATGTGCCTGCTATGTATCAAAGATAAGAGGCAAATGATTAGCAATTGATAAGTGTAGGCAAAACACAAAGTTTGCATTTTTATGACTTTCAATGATGCTACTTTAAAATATTTAACACAAGCATTTTTTCTCAAAGTTGTTGCTTTAGCATGGGATACAAATCAGGGATTTGTTGAATACTTCAGCAAGGCAATATTCCTGGCAAAATGGGTCCATGTCTATGACTCTGTTTGCCACCTTACTACTAAACAATCTTCAGACAGAATTAATCAACGCATGAGGGATTACCAAAATGTGGGAGACAGGCTACTTTTCAGCAGCCTAATTCCTAAAAGCAGCTTTCCTTCTGGATGAAAAGAATAGTAATTACTGTCTCTATGAAACCTTGCCCTGAAAGATGAGGAAGTCATTTTCAAACTGATGTAATAAAGAGAAGCCCAAAGAAATAAAGGTGGCTTTGCCATAACTTACTAGAACAACAATGTCTTTCATATGCTCAAACTCCTCTGGGTGAAGGAAAGCTGTGAATTCCTCACGAGTTGCTTCTGAATCACCATCCAGATCAGCTTGTTTGAATCTTCTTTCATCTCTGGGAAGCATTTTCTTAAAATTGTGTTGCTCTGTGACATCTTGGAACTCTTTGGAATGCTCTGTAGAAAAAGGAATTATTAGAATAAGATGAACCAAACTAAAATTTCAGGAATAACATCAGAGTGTTATCTAAGAATGATACAAGAATCTAAATATCTAAATCTCTCCTACATAAGACATACATTCAATATACCACGTTTCCCCGAAAACACGACCTACCCTGACAGTGTGTCCTAGCTTGATTTTTACACGAGCCCAATATAAACCTACCCCCCAAAATAAGCCCTACCCTCTCAAAATAACCTAATTAAGACCGCGCCACTCCGTGGCGTAGGAGATAGGGTGAGGTGCACAGGTAAAAATTAAGATAGGGTAGGGATGAAGGGATGGCAGTGGAGTTGCTCTACTTACCAGGCCTCACAAACCCCAACACCTATCTTGCATTGCCAGCCCACTTTTTCTGCAGCGGCTTTCTGTTGCTTATGCATATCACCCCCGGCCTCTGTTTCAATGGCAGAGGCCTTCAGGAAAGGCCTCTGCAACCAAGAAATGAGGTCCGGATTGATGTGCATGTCGCTCTCGGCCACCGTTTTGCCATCAGAGGACCTTCCGGAAAGCCCTCTTCAACTGATAATAGAACTCCAAATCTGGGGGTGATGTGTGCAAGTGGTGACAAGCAGCCACATAAGAAGTGGGCTGGCAGCAGGCTCCTGCTGGGCAGGGCTGTCGGTAACACTGCTGCAAGGTAGTCAGTGGAAGACACATACCTTCCCACAAAAATAAGACCTGGTGCTCTTTTTGATGGCAAAATAAACTATAAGATTGGTTCTTATTTTGGGGAAAACACGGTAGCATTCCGTCTATGGGAATTCTTCCACTAGATCAGGGGTGTCAAATTCAAGGCCCACTGACCGCATCCAGCCTGTGGGGTGCTTGCTTAATCTGGTCCACGGGGCCACCCTGGAAACAATGAAGGAGCAGCCCGCAGTGTCTCTGCCAGTGAAAATGGAGCTCGGGAGGGCTGCATGAGGCCCTCTCAAGCTCAGTTTTTGATTGTGACGGCCTCCTGCAACCCTCTGCCAGTGAAACAGAATTTGGGGGGAGATATGCTGTTCTTAAGAGCTCCGTTTTCACTGGCAGAGTACTCTGATACCCCCACATTAGTGATGTCGAGCTGGCTATGCCCCCCACCTCCTTGAAGTCAAACACAACCCTGATTTGACCCTCAATAAAATCAAGTTTGACACTCCTGCACTAGATTTCTGAACCTAGTGTTGTATATGCACACACATATAGCTCCATATTCTTCAAATAATAAAGTAATTCTTTCCTTAGCCCACAATAAAAAGCACAGTATTTTGTATTTACTAGAGACAGCTTTGACAAAGCTACGTACCTGTGTCCATTTCCCATCCTTATATATACTATCAGTGTTGCACCAGCTTCTACTTTCATGTACTTTAAACAGAAGCAAGGCACTTTAAAAGAATTTAATTACCATTTTAGTCCTCAAAACAATGGCATTATGAAAATAGCCCAAGCAGTCCCTTTTCTTTTATACAGAAAACCATTTGTGCTTTGACATATACACCTTATACACAGGAATCTTTACCTGTTTATAACAATGTGCACTGAGCCACCAAGTTGGCCAGAAAACTGATATGCTTGAGTTAGCACATGTAGTCAGAAACAAAGGATATAAGAATGTTACACCCTCTCTCTTTAATGGTACCCATGTCTTCTGGAACTCAAAACTGAATCCAAAGTCCCATTTAGTGATTCATTTACATTTAGATTAAATTGACAAATGCATTTCTTCTTTTCTGTATTCATTTTTTACCTGTGCATCTTGTCTGCCTGTGTTTACAAAAAAAGTGAGTTTCTGCTTTCTTGCAATTTAATCTTGAATACATCAAAGTCAAATATGAATAACCTGAAGCTTGGCTGTAGCCCTTGGCTTAATTTCAACTGGTATTTAATATACACAAGGCTCGCTTTTCAGAAGTTGTTTTGCATTTGTTTTGGACACATTCTGAATTAAAGCAGGATACTTCAAGGTGATTTGGAGTCTTTCTGCTCCAAAATTTCAGATGTTCTTTGGCAATCAAGTACTCTCGGATATATTTTGTATCAAATTTATCATAAATGTAAAATGCCAAAATGGGGTTGATAGGATCTAAGTTTGAACTAATCTGTTGTTTCCTACCAGAGAATACTTTACTAAATACTTTACTTCCAGTCATATTATTCTGGAAACGAACCAAAAAGGAATATACCCAAAATTGTTCCATAAGCCTTTTTAGAAACAATGCTAGAATTCAGAATTGCTGATGATTGTGCTTTGTGTGTTTGAGTATTTTTACTCCAATATTTTCCAATAGTCCAAGAATTTAATTCACTATGGGAATTATATTACTCTTAGGTATTTTTAGCAGTAGTTAGTTATTAGGCTAATCTTCCATCCATCCACTATTCATTCTGGTTCTGTTGCATCTGAATTAGGTTCAGTGTCACAGTTGATAAATGTAAACAATTACAGCTGAATATACTGTATGTTTAGAATTTTCTTACCTAAGTAGTAGCCATACGAGGCTTGTTTGTATTCTTCCCATGAAATTTTATTGTCTTTATTGAGATCATAATCCTTCCAGACCTTAGCCACATTTTCAAAGATGTAACGTTTCTGTACTCTTTTAATCCAATTTTTCAGTTCTTCTGTTGTGATAAAACCATCTCTATCATCATCGATCCGATCAACTATTTTGCTGAGATAAAGGGGAAAGTAATCAGACTATTAGAATCTTGGTAAATATTCTTCAGAATTTGCATTACTAGCCACTAGGTAACTGTTCCACAAATTGTCATGCCTTGTACAATTACATTTGCTTAAAATGAATCTTTTGAATGGGAACCACCATGATGCCTATCTAAAGATGACATGATGCGTTTTATCTCTGCTATTTAGCACTGCTGTTTGCAACAACAAATTCTTCACGCATATCTGTTCTCCAGATCAAATACAAACATCCAAATCGGTATCTGAATTCTAGTAAAACATACTTGAGATATCTAATCCTTTATCACAGCCTTTCCAATATGGTCATTTTCAAGTCTGTCAGACCACAACTCCCTCATCTATTGCCATCAAGGAAGGAGTCTGTAACCTCTGATACCACAATTACCGTTTTCCCCTGAAAATTTGACCTACCACGAAAGTAAGTCCTAGCTTGATTTTTACATGTGTACAAAATATAAGTCCTACCCCCCAAATAAGCCCTAATTAAGACACACACACACACACTGCCCACTCCAGGGTGCATGAGTAAAAATTAAGCTAGGATGGGGATGGGGGGATGGAGCTTCCCTACTACTTACCTTCGGATAGCTAGGACTTGCACACCCCAATACATTGCCAGCCCATTTCTTCTGTAGCTGGCAAGGCCAGCTTTCCTAAAGGCCTCTGCAGCCAATAACAGGGCTCCAGATCAATCTGGAGCTCTGTTATCAGCTGCAGAGGCCTTCAGGAAAGCTTCAGAAGAAGTTTCTGAAGGCCTCTGACAGCAAAAAGTAGGCTGGAGATGATGCACGCAAGTGAGGTGAGTTAGTGGATAACATCCCCCCCACCCAAAATAAGACCTGCTGCATTTTTTGGTGGCAAAAAAAATGTAAAAGTGTCTTATTTTGGGGAAAACACAGATATGAATATATGTTATATGGAAAAGAGTTTCCACTCTTGCAGAAAAATATACCATGTGCTCATCTCAGATAGCAACAAAGAAAAACACCCCAAAAATATAATTAGGAAAGAAAAAATTATTCTGCATGAAAGTACAGTGATCATACCACCATAAACTGCAGCTTAGTTCCACATTTACACAGAATCTTATGTGGGAAGATAAAAGTCAAAGGTATTACAACACTTAGAGACATAGGCATCAATGGAAAGCCATGTTGATGTCAAAATGACAGTTCATGCATTTTGTCATCACACAAACGATGCAAAAATATATGGGCATCCCAAAGTCTAACACAAAAGTCACAGCTTTTATATGATGTTTGTCATGTCATCATGGATTTCCCTTTTGTGCTCCCTAAGTCTGGAGAAAAAAAAACATAAAACTCAAAAACAAAAAGACAAAAGGAGAAAAGAAGGAAATAAGAAGAAACAACGCAGTAACTCAGCTCAGAATGCTATTCCATTCTTCCATCATGGTAGCGAAAAAGCAAATGAAGTGATTAAATAGAACTCTGATCTTTGAACATATGAAAATAGATTTTCACCAAAAACGTGGCTCTAGATAGTTTCTAAGAAGCCACTGAACAGACACAGAACCTATAGATAGCCATACAGTTAAAGGTAAACAACCTCTTGTTTATCTTATGTAACAAATGATACCACTCACAATTTGTAGCCCCGAGATGTATAAACCTTCTGTAGCTTATCCTGTTTTCCTGATTGCTGCCACCTGAGTGCTCATCTCTTTTATCTCCACTAAGATGGAAAATAGTCCTCTAACAAGTTTGTTAGTTAATTTGTTTGCTAAGAGGCTGGCAGCTACACTTGAAGTAGATCAAGGGACTAGGAAACTACAGGTAGTCCTGGACTTAACAACCAATTGTTTAGCAACCATTCAAAGTTACAACAGTACTTTAAAAAGTGACTTAAAACTAATATTCCTACAACCATCAAAGCATCTCCAGGGTTACATGATCAAATTTGGGCATTTGGCAATCAGCATATATTTATGATGGTTTCAGCATCATTTAACTGCCGTTTTTTTTACCATCCCAGCTGGCTTCTGACAAGCAAAATGAATAAGAGGAGCAGGATTTGCTTAAAAACCACATGATTCTCTTAACTGCAATAATTCACTTAACAACCATGTCAAGATCATAAAATCAGTTGTGAGTCACTTAATAACTGCTTTGCTTAGCAACAAAAATTCTGGTTCCAACTGTGGTTATAAGTCAAGGACTGCCTGCACCACTAGGATCATGAGAGTAGGGGTTTTTGGAAAACCGCAATGTATCCACTTTAGTGCCTTCTACTATAATGTCTTTCTTCAAATATATAAATTTTATTTTTAAACTGTACGTCTCTGGTAATTTTTAAATTATCTGATACACCAATATCCCTTCATTCCAACAGGGATGCAAAGACAGTGTACACAGCCCTCTCTCCTGCAATTGTGAGGCACAATGGCTGAAAAAAGAACTGGCCCAAAATCATTGCTCAAACTTCCAGTGTGAATCCTAAACTTTAACCACTCTACCACACTGTCTTATCCATCTGATCTAAGATAACATTATTAACTGTCTCAAGAAATCTTTTCCTTGCTGTTTTTACTTTCACAAACTATGATTGCATTTTTAAAAAATGTTGCACTATTATAATAAGAGCTTTTCCCATCCCAGGTCTGGGGAGTTAGATGGGATAAAAAACTGGGGAATAAAAATTAGGTTATATGGGAAGCCATCGCAGACTGTATTTTGCCTAGAGAAAAGCAATTCTCCTTGCCTGCCTCAGACAGAAAAGTCAAGATAATTGCAAAGTTAGGCCAGACAAAAGATATATTGCTTCATTTATACAAAAGTATAAAGTTGGAGAATATTCTAGTTCCTGCTTAGCCACAGCAAATCACAGGGTAATCTCAAATTTATCTTTCTGGTTTCTCTAATCAGCAGATTTGTCATGAAGATCAAATGGAAAGATTAAATCTGAATTTCTTGGAGAAAAGAGTAATAAATGGGATAGATGTGAACTGGGTTTGACTTCCACCCATCTGCGACACCCATCAGTGAGCAAACTGTTCACTGTTGTGGTGTTACTATTTTACTTTTGATCTTTCAACTTGTTTTTTAAAATCCAACACCAATGAAATGTTTTCCACCAGTTTCTATTAGTTGCTAGGTTTCTTTTCTTAAGAGTCAAACTTGCCTATTCATGTCCAGCCTGCCGCAACATGAATTGGAAGTGGACATCTGATCAGATTTTATTTTTGTACTCTTTTCAGCCAATTCCATTGTTTGTAGTTTTTTGCTTTTTTGCAAAATTGTAGGTTTTGCACTACAGGTAGTCCTTGACTTACAACCACAATTGAGCCCAGAATTTATGTTACTGAGAAATTTGTTAAGTGAGTTTTGTCCCATTTTACGACTTTTCTTGCTACATTTGTTAAGTGAACCACTGAAGTTGTTAAATTAGTAACACGGTTAAGTGAATCTGGCTTCCCCATTGACTTTGCTTGACAAAAGAGGAATCACATGACCCCAGGACACGGCAACAGTCATAAATATGAACCAATTGTCAAGCATCCAAATGTAAATCATGTGACCATGGGGATGCTGCAAAGGTCATCTGTGTGAAAAATGGTCATAAGTCACTTTTTTCAGAGCCGTAACTCTGAATGGTCACTAAATGAACTGTTGTAAGTCGAGGACTGACTCTATATAATGTCCGTGGTCCCACTCTGTAAACTTAACCCCTCCATCCCACAATTATTAATTTGCCAACACAAGATACATAATTGCCATGCATTGGCTGTATCTCTCATCCACCAAAGACTCTTGTTCCTGCTGCAACAAATTAAGGAAGTACCCTTCCAAAAGTTTAAAAAAAAAAGGAAAAAAAACTTCTCCTACAACAAACAAAGGTCCTTACAACTTTTCATTTCAATTAGCTGATCTTGGATTTGAATCTCCCATATAAAACTAGAATTCTGTATACTGTATGATCTAGGAATGAAAATGATTTTCTATTCAAGGCGTTGATAGGAACTTCCCCTCCCGCCACGTTACCAAGGCATCACAGTAAGAAATTTCTTTCCCTCTTTGCAGTTGATTTTTCGCTGCCCCGCGATCACCGGGAAAGCGAAACTTTGACAGCAGAGTGGCTAAACTCCGTCGGCGTGCAAAATACTATTATTTCACTGTGTACCTACTCGGGAAAAATCTCTAAATCACCCTTTGCATAAAAGACTTCGTGCCTCAGGGAACCTTTCTGGTAAAATAAAGACCGTCTTACCCCAACCGTTCCTGGCTTTCCTGCGGGGTAAGTTGATCGAAAGTTTTGGCATCATCTTTGCCCAGAAAGGCTTCGTGGTCATACTGGAAGCTCTGGTTCTCTTCATGCTGCCGGTTGCCGAGTTCGGGATCGAGGCGAACGACTCTCTCCTTTCTGAAAGTGGGGACGCCCAAGGACCTGTTGACGCACAACAGCAGCACCAGCCCCACCGTGAGAGAGTTAGAAGTTGTTCCCAGGCTCATGGCTTCTTCCGGCCCAAGGGCGGTTTGTCTTCGACGAAACTTTCGAGTCTCCGATGCACGTCGAGAAGGGACCTCCTTCTCTTTGCACAACCTAACACGTGTCTTTCGCTTGGGCTGCCTCCCAGTCCAGACGATCTCGCCTCTCTCGCGCCACGCGCTCATTCAACGCGGGATCGGATCGACCCGTTTTTCCCGCCCCCCCATTGTACGATCCCGGTCCAGCTGCAAAAATCTGGCTTTTAAAAGACGCCTGTGAATGGCCCTAATTTGGACTGGCCATTGGATTTCCACCCCCCCCTCCTCTCCTCCTAGCCACTCAGCAACGCGGTTGCAAACGGGGGGAGCTCCGCGCCGTTGCATGCTACGCCTCGTGCGATTGGCTAAGAGCAGATGCCTAAACTGAAAGGTGGAGCCGCCCGACCGCCACGTTTGCAAGGCGGCTCCAGTTTCTCCCGAGGACCAATTGCGAAACTGGCGGGAGGAGGCGGGCTGAAGGAAGAAAAGATTCCAGCGGGAAAGAATCCCAACGCCAACGTGGTAGGGATTGCTACTCTTATTTCTTTCACCGGAAGAAATGCTCTATGCGGCCCGATGCTAGTCACGTTCACTTGGGAAACATATTTCTCGGTCGCTTCTGAGTGTTTGTGCCTTGATGGATATCATTTCATGGAGGCTGCCTGAGTTGTTAAATCAGTGCTTATGTCATCCGACATAATATCTTAACCACCTTGTCAGTAAAGGAGATTGTTTGCAGCTCAGGGTTAAATGAAGTCTCCTTGGCTTTATCCGAGCTTTCTTACCAGTGATGAAATTTAATTTTTTACTACCGGTTCTGTGGGCGTGGCCACAGGATTGAACATCACCAAGCACAGAATTAAACTTCACCAAAGTTACAATGTAATAAGGGGAGAGGCAGTTTCTATCAGCAAGGCAATAAAGATTAGGCTAGAAACAACTGCCTTATTTACAGGATTAATCCTGTAAAATTAATCTGCAAAGTGGGAAAAACAAAAGATTTCTTCTCCTTTTCTGCGAAGCAGCTGAATTTCACCTCTGTTTCTTAGTTTTCTTGCAGAGGTTTCATTACCCAAACTAGGTAACAGTCAATGTACAATACTGGTTGGAAAAGGGTATAACAACTGAAAAAAAAATGTGAGAGAAGATGTCTAAAATGAATAGGGGATTCAAACAAAAACCCAGAAAAGATGAGAAGTTTGACTCTTAGCTTGAATAAAGGCAACTGGGTGATGGTTGAGAAGTATAAACTGCTTCATGGAATGGAGAAAATAAAGAGTTTTCCTTTCAAAACTATAGGCTATGGCTATCCCCAGCGTCTGGATGAAGCTTTGAATTTGGATCCTCTCCAATCGGGCTTCAGGCCTGGTTTCAGCACGGAGACGGCCTTAGTTGTGTTGGTGGATGATCTCTGGAGGGCTCGGGACAGGGATCATTCCTCTGTCCTGGTCCTATTAGACCTCTCAGCAGCTTTCGATACTGTCGACCACAGTAACTTATTGCAGCGGTTGGAGGGATTAGGAGTGGGGCGGTACCGTATTGCGGTGGTTCTCCTTCCTCTCTGGCCGCTCGCAATTCGTGTTGGCGGGGGGAAGAGATCAACCTCGAGGCCCCTAATATGTGGGGTGCCTCAGTGGTCGGTGCTCTTCCCCCCTGCTATTTAACATCTATATGAAGCTGCTGGGTGAGATCATCCGTGGCTTTGGGGTGAGCTTCCATCAGTATGCTGATGATACGCAGGTATACATTTCCACCCCAAGCCACCCCAATGAGGCCGTCGAAATGATGGGCCGTTGCCTGGAGGCCGTGCGGAGCTGGATGGGTCAAAATAGACTACAGCTCAACCCAGCCAAGACCGATTGGCTGTGCTTTCCTGCGCCCAGGTACAGCCAGCTTACTCTTTCGCTGGCCGTGGGGGGCAAAATGTCCCCCATGGAGGGGGCTCGCAACTTGGGTGTCCTCCTGGATGTACGGCTGTCATTGGAAGAACATATTGCAGCTGTCTCCAGGGGGGC
>JAEANM010027887.1:0-10464 GCA_017656035.1 Myanophis thanlyinensis
AAAATACCCCAAGGTGTCAGGCCAGGCCAGTTAGTTGGAAAAAATGGGTCTTTAACGCACGTCGGAAAACTCTCAGGACAGTAATGGTCCGAAACTCAGGGGGGAGTTCATTCCAGAGGGAAGGCGCAGCCACAGAGAAGGCCCGAACCGTTGGCACCATCAGACGACATCGACCTGACGGCGGTATTCCAAGGAGGCCTGCCCTGCGGGAACGCACAGGTCGGTTGGAGGCTGACGATGGCAACATAGGAGAACTTAATAGGAGAAAGACCAAAAAGAATTTAAAAATGATAAGGTTAGAGACTAACACATTTGTTATAATAGTTTGTTTGCTTATTTAATTAATTTGTATAGCTACCCAACTCACATTTAAGATTCTAGGTACTAAACAGGATGAAAACCAATACAAAACACCAGCAAATAAAAGTAGAAAAAAACCCACAATATAACAGGGTTCAATTCACAATAATTCCATATCGACCATTACGGACATCACTCTGGCCTGGTGTCCAGGAAAAGAGCCATGAGGTTCAAAGACAACCAGTAAAGAAGATTTTATGGTCTTATCACAGGCCAATTCTAGAAGCTTCCATGAAGTCTAAATCTGTTAGTTTTTGAGATACTTTGAATCTATACTGATGTTTAATTGTTTTTCCTAAGTTGCCCGCTTCCCTATAACTCTGTTTCCTCTTTCAATTTTTGCTATTCCTCAGAGGTTCATGAATGGCCAATATTTGATCTATTTCTAACCTCAAATAGAAACAGTCATCATGTAGGCAATTAGAACTGAATAACAGCAGATTCATAAATTTGTTTTTCCACGGTGATAGAGTTCTTGAAATTGTCTCAGTATGCATTCTAGCATGGATTTGCAAATATCCAAATTCAACTAGTGAGATAATTTTGACCTATCATCAAAATATGCTTTAATAAACTATTCAAAGACTGGTAACTGGCAATTTCCACAATGAGCAATTACAAAAATTACCTTCTTTTTGGAAAATGAATAAATGCACTCTAAGTAATGAATTAGCTATATAGCATGGCTCACAAACTATTTCTGAATTAATTTCATAAGCAAGAGAGGGGATAAAATCTTGTCATAAGTACTGTGGCTTCTATCTTGCACTCATAATAAAGATTAAGGGAAACAGTTATGGTTCATCTGTTTAAGTGGGTGCCCATATGATTAAATTTCATGCTCATTATTTTCCTCTGAAGTGGTGTACATAGGCAGTCATTTGAGAAAGGGAAAAGAGCAGCCTAGGCTGTTTTTGTGAAGTTATCCAGGTTGTAATTGGCAGGCCTTCTTTGAGCAATAATGCAGAAATCCCCCATGAAAAGAGGAGAAACTAAACAGCCTTTGTGATAAAATTGCCTACATTTTATGTTGCACTTTATGTCACTAATGATCCTGCCTTCTCTCCTTGCTGAAGGTTTTAAGTAATGTTACCCAAATTCATCAAAATATATTTTGTTAACTCATGGATCAATTATTGTTAAAGATCAAAACACAATTGTGGTTTTGTAATTATGGAGCTAAATCAACATCTGTTCAAATGAGTTTTCTGAGATACCTCTAAGCCCACGATAAGGACCAGCAAATGTGCCAGGATAGGATGTACAACTGCCAAAAGAGAATGGGATCTTTTCAGTATCTCCTTCTATTCTGCTTTTTCTGCAACAGCTACTGAGACGTACTACCAAATATCAGTATGGAGTATAAAAGAGTTAAAGACTTTTCAATATCACATGTATTACCTTGCTCTCAAGGAAGCCTTTGTGGTGAAAAATTGAAATATTTAAGTAAAGGCCAGGAGGGACGTTTAGCTTTTGTTGGATCAGAATAGTAGATGAGGCCAAACCTCAGATTTAGGAGAGTTATGCAAAGCATTCAAAGGCACTCTTCACAAAGATGGAAACAGCCTACTTCTTGGCATTAAGGTTTCCACACCCTCAGAAAAGGCTTGGTGCAGCTACTTTGAGGATGTTTCCATATCTGTGTGGGAAGGACTGCTTTTCTCCTTTCACTCATAGTATTGTCTGTGCTTGACATACAAGTGCAGATACCTTGGGAAAATTGACAGAGTAGCTGCATTGAGTAGCTACAGGACACTACTAGATGAAGCAACTTTTTAGGTAGTTTTCATTCTCCAGTGTAATATAGTGTAATGTACTATAGTATAGGACAGTACAGTTTAGTACAGCATAGTATCTAGAAATTGGTTGTCTTGGATTAACTTGATTCAAACATACCGTGAACAATGACAGTCAACATTGACTGGCAGTAACAACAGTAACATCCAAATGGATATGCTGACAAGCAGACCCTGCCATAGCATGGGAATAATGCTGGGAAGAAGAAAAAAAAGAAGTGACTAGAAATTGGTTTATCTTTTTCCCGGTAGGAATCAGAGCTAGCTGGAAAGAAAGGCACTAATAATTGGAAAATTATGACAAGAAAATTATGACAAGTATCAATGAAATGTGGTATAAGTGCTATGGAAATTATTATAGATATCTACAGGACAGCTTTGGCCTTTGGAAGTAGCCAGAGAGTAGAAATCTATTGTCAAGAGCATCAGTGTACTGTGAAGTGGGCAAGAAAAAAAATATATCAGCAGACTATTTGAGAACATGCCAATAATCAAGAATCTCTTAAAGTGCTTTGAAGAAGCATCCATTGAAACAACTGGTTTTCTACAATGGTAATGACCAAGCTTACCTTGTGACATTATGTATCTCCATGTATTGGGCTACTTCCCTTCCCTTTCAGATCTTCTGGCATTTAAAGAAAAACAGATATATTACGGCATACATTTTCTTGAAAGCTTTTCATGCCATCAGTTTTTCCATTTTTTCAAGAGCTTATAATGGACACAAACTATTTCTGAGTTGACTTTACTTTTTTCAGACCTGTGTTGATCCATAACGGACATGTCATTTATTGGAGTCTAAATGACATTAACTGTCTTCCTAGTAGCCTCTAGGCTAACTAACAGCAGCATGATTTCTAAGCCGATTCCTAGTATAACAGGCTGCAAACTAAAAATCCCTTTACTGCCCCTCCACAAACAGTAAATTAAGGGGTCTATGATCTATGCATTTTTCTGCAAGCAATTATGTAATGTGTATGTGTGTGCAATGGTTTGCAAAAAATATTTAAAGAAGCTATAATGGACATTTGTGGGAAAAGAGGATCACTTGTAAAAAAAAAATACAATGTAGAGTAGTGGCTATGATATTGGATTAGGACTAGAGAGGCCCAAATTCAAATGCAACTTCAGCCATGGAAACTCACAAGGGTGATTTGGAGCTGTTCTCTTTCTAGACTACCTTTGTTGTGGGGATAAGAAATCTCCACTGAAATCATGTTGAGCTTTTGAAGCAAATATTATATAATATTTAATAAACTATAGAACTTAGAAGATGTACAGAAGGTATAGGGATGACAAGACATTTGTGCAAGAGAAAGAAAATTGCTGGAGAATGGCAAAACCAACAAAAACTGTGCAGGAGGGAGGTATATATACACAATATTAGAAAAGTGGTAACTTTGTTCTGAAACCTAGTGGGTGGGATTTTCTGGAAGAAAGGATATTTAGAAATGGGTCTACAGTCAATTTCATCTAATATTTTATCTGTTAGTCTTCATGGTGCAAGATGACATTTTAAAATGTTGGCTGTAATAGCTAATTCATTTAGAATTTGCTTGCAATCAAGACTTCTCACAAGAGTTAAATACTTCATATTAGACTATATTTACATATCCCATCAAAGTGTCTTTAAAATAATTTTAAGAGCACAGCAGTTCCTCACCTCTTTTCCCCTCAGTTAGGCTAAGTTATCAGCTAAATGGCAATACCAGTTATTCTCCTTGAAATTTCAATCCTTCACTGGATTTTGCAGGGAGACAGTCACAATTCACAAATTGTGTGCTCGTACACCCCCACACCCCACCCACACATTTTCTTTCCCCAAACACACTGGAATAGCTGAAAAGAAGCATTGCAGATTGTGTATTTTTATGATCAATCCTAGAATGCACTTGATTTAATGAAAAAGGACTTATGAGGCATTATGAGGACAGCAAACCAGATAATTTACTTCAAAGACCAAGCTAGGTCTGGGTCTGGCATTTATTAGAAAGCCACTAATGAGCTGAAGTCAAATTATGGCCTAATCCCCCCATCAATGCAAATTCATTACAGATTCAGAGTTTTGAATATAGCTAAACATCATAGCTGTCAATGGACCTAGAAATTGTTGCTCTCTAGCAGAGAAAAGGCTAGCCTGTCTAGTGTCTTCTGACTCCCTCACCCCCTCAACAAAACTAATTTAAGAAGCTAAGGCCTTATCATATTACATTTTTCTTTCTTCTAATAGTAACAGTCTGGTCCAACCATCCAGCAATTCTGCTCAAGATTGTTGCTTCCCTACAATATGCTATTAATATATCTAGGAGTCAGTAATAATATTACTCAGTATGAGGACAAGAGTGCTGGACCCAGTCTAAATATTGGGATGACTGTGCTGTCAATACAACAACAACAATAACAACAATAATCGATCCTGTCTTCCTGACACCAAAGGGCAGTTAGGTGCTTTCCTCCCCCTACCAAATAGCTCATCCTGCCTTCCTGACACCAAAAAGCAGTTGGACTGCCATGGCTGGGCCTGGACAGCTATCCGGTGCAGTCCCTATGGTTATGGGATTATCGTCTTTGGATCAGTAGTAGTTTAGCTACCGTGAATCAACCCAGGCACCTACCATCACTAATGATAAGAAACAAAAAAAGAAATCCACACTGGATCAGTTGTCTCACGGGCCAATAAGGGCCACATCAGATGCTATGGCTCCTGGACATCTGTCAAAAAATGGGCTACAGGGTTCAGTTATTGTTACTGGGGAACCAGAGTATGCAACTGATAAGCGGATGGAACAAAAGAGCAAAACCAGGCAGAACCAACAGTGAGGGGATTTCAAAAAAGAATGATGCGACTGTGGAAGGAAAAACACCCAGAAAGTAACATAACTGAACAACGATTAATAGATCAAAGATGTTTCATCATCCTTAATAAAGTTTTTACAGATGCGGAAATGCAAATCTAGAAACATTGACTAAAAAGAAAACAACAAGGCTGAAGAAATTATTCCAACACCTGAAAAAACTGACCAGCCAGTGGAAGAAACCAATATAGAGGATGAAGATCCTCCTGTGCAACAACTCAAAAATGTAGAGCTAAGTGATCTAGCGAAAATGATAAAAGAAAAGATTGAAAACTACATAAAAAAAACACAGAAAGAAAAAGATTTCCTGCATTCGCGAAGTGCACAGCACACGAGTGAAAGTTCTACTAAATGCCTTGAACAACATTTTAACTTCCATTCCATCCAGCACATGACGTGAAACAAACCAACTAATGTACAACACAGCCACCATTATAACTACAGAACTGGATTATAAAATGCAAAAAAAAACAAACCCAGTGAAACACCAAAGTGGAAAATTCAACTTGAAAATAAAATTTAGAAACTATGAGGTGATGTTAGCAATTTGAAATACTTGAAAAAAGAAAAACTAAAGAATGAAAAGCTGAAAAATAATTTATGCAAAAAATACAACCTGGAGGAAGAAACTATAATGGAAATCATGGAAGAACTAAAACAGCATGTAATAGCAACAGTTGCAACTGTTTCACATTTAATATGTGAGTGCAGCAAAATTGCACAAACTGATTACAAAGCTAGACATGACGAAGTTACTAAATTAATCCACTGGTCATTATGTAAAAAATACGACTTACCTGTATCCAAAAAGTCATGGGAACACAAAGTAGAAAAAGCTGTTGAAAATAAGAAAGTGAAGATCTTGTGGTACTTTCGAATACAGAAATTTACAGAATACAGAAATTTAGAACACAACATGCCAGGTATTACAGTTGTTGAAAACCAAAATGTACAATTTATTGATACCACTCTACCAGGAGACACCAGAGTTGAAGAAAAAGAACTGGAGAAAAATCACAAAATATCGCTACCTGGCCATTGAAACTACATGATTATGGGTGAAACATGTAACAGTGATACCCATTGTTATCGGGGCACTTGGTACAATGTCCAAGAATTTTGCAAAATACATCAAGAAGTTGCAGCTTTTTGCTGTAGTGCCAGCAGAGCTGCAAAAGACTATGCTACTTGGAACAACATACATTTTAAGAAGATACTTGGCTGATCCCTAGGATGCTGGCAGCAACTTGTATCAACCATCAGAGCCAGTCAATGATATCTGTGATACATTTTAAAATGTTCAGTTGAACATTTCATGTTTAATGAATAAAGTATATATAATAATAATAAGGTACCTTCCACATAACACCCCAGACTTAACAGTTGTCAGCAAAAAAGACAAAAAAATCTGGATAGTGGATGTGGCAGTGCCGGGAGATAGCAGAATAAAAGTGAAAGAATTGGAGAATATAACAAAATATAACGACTTACAAATTGAAATTGAACAACTTGTGGCAAAGGCAAGTAAGGGTAGTACCAATAGTAATAGGTGCTTTGGGTGCAATCCCAAAACCACTGGAGCACCACTTGAACACCATAGGAATTGACAAATTTGTCAGAGTTTGCAGCATGCAAACATATTCAGAAGCACACATTTCAGAAATAAATGAACTAAGCTCGTTATATATAACATATGAAGTAAATATATAATAACAAAGCAGATTTCAAAGTAGTAGCAAATACAAGCAGAGCAGAGAACAGTTTCATTTCAGAGCAGAAGCATGCACAGACTTAATTTCAGTTTCTGAGCTGAGCACAGAACTAAGCCATGCCCAGTTCCGCTCTGTCTGAGACACCAATCAGCTCCCATTGGCTAATCTTTTGCTATGTCTCTTTCAGTCTATGAACCAATCATACACTGACACTCCTCCCTTCATGACTGAAGAGACATAAATCCAATTACCTTAAGATTCTTCCCATGGTGCACTCCACCCAATGGCTTGGTCATTATGTCTGCCAGATTATCCTCTGACAAACAGTGAAGCAAGCTAATCAATTTACACTTGATGGCTTCTCTTACACTACAATATTTAATGTCCACATGCTTGCTTCCATTTTTTTACTCTGTCACCTGTTACCATTTTAATGCAGCATTATCCTCAAACACCATTACAGCTTTGTTTACCTTTACATTTAAACCCTGTAACAGCTGTACATACCAAGTTACCTCTGAACAAAATTCAGACAAAGCAATACATTCTGTCTCCACAGTAGAAATGGCTACAGTTGTTTGCTTTCTGGACTTCCAGCCAATTAAAGCCCCTCCAAACAATATCACAATCCCAGAATTAGACTTTCTGGTGCTTACATCATTGGCATAATCACTATCAACATAGGATTTCAATTTTAATTCATCGGAGACCTGTATTTGAAGACCCAAACTCACAGTTCCCTTCAAATACCTGAGAATTCTTTTTATTCCCATCCAATGCAATTGCATTGGTGCAGCAGTAAAGTGACTTAAGATGCTTACTGCACAAGCTATGTCTGCTCTGGACCACATTGTTGGGTAGTACTTTCCTCTTGTACACCCATTTACATCCTACAGCTTTGCAACCGTGTGGCAAAGTCATAGAGGTGAACACTTTATGTTCATCCATGGATTGGATGAATTTGTCCATGCCCTCTTTCCACTTTACTTGTTCAACTTTAGGTAATGCCAATACTTCCTTAAAGTTCCTTGGCTCATACCACACATTGCATACTTTTACTTTACTAGCAGAATACCTGTCAGGTGGAATCCCTTTGTTCCATCGCTTTGACCTATGTGGCATTGATTGCTCCTGTGTTTCAACCCTCTCTGGCTTCATATCTTGTTCAGCTACTCTTCCCTGAATGCTGACACTGTTACTAAGTGAGTTACCATCACGAAGTGAGTTACTGTCACTAAGTGAATCATTCCACAAATTTGCATCAATTCTTTTCCAATTTTGTTCTGCAAAACTAGCAGACCTGGAAATCACTATTCTCTTGCTCCCATTGCTAAAGTGATAGCCTGGCTTATAACCCATAAACCTGAGTTTTCTAGCCTTTGGTTGTCATTTTCTCCTGATTGCTTTTGGAATATACACCCATGCATTATTTCCAAACACCCTTAAATGTGCCAGACGTGGCTTTCTCCCATATAGCACTGCATATGGAATATCATTAATAGTTGAACTCCACAGCCTATTGATTAAATAATTAGCAGTCAATATGGCTTCACCCCAATATAACCTGCTCAGACCAGAATCCTCCAGCAGTGAATCCTCCATAGTTTGCAAGACTCCATTCCGTTTCTCAGCTACACCACTCTCAGCTGCTGTGTGCAGACCAGTGCATCTGTGCTTTATTCCTAACTGTCCCAACCACTGTTGAAAACTTGCTGACATAAATTCTGAATCTCTGTCAGTTTGCAGCTGACATACCTTTTGCTTATATCTTCTTTCTACAACATTTACCCATTGCTTAAATTTCTGTAGCACCTCTGTTTTACTCTTTAGTAATTAGCAAAATACAAACCTGCTATAGTCATCTACAATGACCAGTGCATACTTAGCTCCCCCCAAACTATCATGCATTGGGACAACCAAATCTTCATGTACCAGTTCTAGAGCTCTTGTTACCTACCTTGTGCTATACTTGCTTACTTACTGCACAGTCCAAATATGCCTTACATCCCTTTAAATTCAATCTTTCTTCTGCAAATTCACTGCCTCATCTTCTGCAAAACTCTGAAGCTGGCATGGCCAAGTTTTCTGTGCAAGAGATGAACACATGAATCATGTTGTGCCACATTTCCAAATGTTTGGGCATATTGAACCTTTTGCCCCTGCAACACATAAAGATTATCCTGATTTAGGCCCTGTGCACATACATTCCCATTTCTCTTTATGAGACACTTCCCATTTACAAATGTGGTCTCAAATCCTTGCTTGTCTAAACTAGAGACACTCAGTAAATTATGCTCCATTTCAGGTACACATAATATATCATAAAACCTTTCTTCCAAACATGGGACTAGGATGTTGCCTTTTCCAATAACTTTTGCCTTCTGGCCATTTGCCAAGGCTACTGCATCTCCTCCAGCCATCTCCATCCTGTAAAGCAATTTAGAATTATTAACAATTGTTTGACTAGCCCCACTGTCTATTAATCATTTGTCTCTGTTATTACAATTATTTATTATTATGGTCAAGATTTCTATACCGTCCCTCTCCCAAAGGACTCGGGGCGGTGTTCAGCCTTCTAAAACAAGTCAACAAAAGTTAAAAATATTAATTAAAACAAATTAAATAGATTGGCCGACTAAAATTGGGATAACCAAGATGAAATTTAGGATTTAAAAAATTTTAAAAAATTAAAATTCGACAATTTAAAATTCAAAACCCCTAAGGTAATTAGGCCAGACCAGCTAGCTGGAAAAAATGGGTTTTTAGTGCATGCCGGAAGGCCTGGAGATCCGGAATGGTCCAAATCTCCGGGGGCTGACTTTTGCCACAGCTATTTGTCCATCTGCTGATTTTCTTCCTTGCAAACAACTTTTGCTTTGCAAACAATCCTTCTTTAAATGAGTCTTTTTACCATGGATGAAACACCTCTTCAATTGTTGACCTTTCTGCTTAGAAAGTCTTTGCTGGTCTCTGGAGATATCTTGTCTGTGGAACTTTCCATTGCTCTTTTCTCTCTGCTCCCTGGACCCCAACCTCAGGACTTTCTCCTCATGGCTTCTTCTAAAATGGTGCTTGGTTTCCTCAGCAATCAAACAAGCCTTTAAAACCTCCAAACATAATTCTGGCTCTGGTTTGCATTCAAACACCACAGAAACAACATCCTATGTTTCATCCAGCCTATTTAACACCAGCAGCACTTTCTGAGATTTAGGAATCTGCATTCCATGCTATTCAGTAGAAAGCATCCTGACAGGCAACATCACTACGTGGTTCAGGAACAGCACCATACAGAACAGGCAAGCTCTACAGAGGGTGGTGCACATAGCAGAGTGCATCATCCGCACCAAACTCCTTGAACTGCATTACACCTACAACAGGTGATGCCAAACTACAGCCAGGAAAATAATGAAGGACAGCAGCCACCCCAACAACAGACTGTTCACCATGATGTGATCAGGAAAGCGCCTCCATTCCCTGAAAGCCAACACAGAGAGACTAAGGAGGAGCTACTTCCTACAGGCAATACAGATCCTAAGCCAAACCACAACAACCCCAGAACTATAAAGTATTCCTATAACCTCCCTCAACCACTCCCTAGCTTATTCTCCCTCCCTGTCTATATTATTCTCTTGCCCTACTACCTACGGTCGCAAGCGGTCGCATGCACATTTCACTGCATTTCATACCATGTATGACTGTGCATGTGATGAATAAAATTTGATTTGATTTGATTTGATTTGA
>JAEANM010027889.1:0-10463 GCA_017656035.1 Myanophis thanlyinensis
CCTCCCGCCCTCCCGTCCGTCCTTCTTTCTTTCCTTCCTCCGTCCTCCCTCCCTCCCTTCTCTTTGGCCATGCTGTGTGAATCCCGTCCCTCTCTTCCTTCTTCAGGGGGTCCCCCAAATATCCAGATGGCCTGAAGAAAGCAGGGTGGGTGTAAGAGGGATCCAAGGGCCCCCTGAGATTGTAGGATTCTACCTGCCCACTTTGTACCTGACCTCTGAACAGGACTGCCAGAGGGATCTCTTTCACCTGGGCAGAAGAGTGGGGGGAGGAAGAGGAGGAGGAAGAGGGGGAGGAAGGCTCCCTGGCTCACCTTTGATCTGCTGAAGGCATCTGCCCATGGGATCATCTGGGGCCGGGTCAGGAACGCTCTCTTCTCCGTTGCTCAGGAACCCGAAATCTTCCTGGTGGAGGCCCAACCTGGGCAGCAACACCTGGCTGATCCGCTTCAGCCTGTTGTTCTCCCGGCTCACCTGGGGAAGTCAAGGAAGGGAGGGGGCAGAGTGGAGGGAGGGACCCCCTGAAGAGGAGGTCCTCCTCCCCTGCTCCTCGGCCAGAAGGAACCCTCCTCACCTGGAGGGCAAAAGCTTCTGCCTGTTCTCGGCAGGTCTTCTCGATTTCATACTCCGTTTCCATGGAGGACAACTCGGCCAAGAGGGCTTGAGAAGCTGGGGGTGGAAACAGCAGGACAAGGGGTGTGGTGGGGGTCAGAGCAAAGCCCCTTCCCTCCCCAAACCCTCGCCAGGTGCAGCCGAAGCCCTGCAGGTTGTCCTGCCACGCCTGGATCTCCTCCTCTGAGAACTTGAGAGAAGGTTCCCGTAGGAAGCCTCCTGAGAACATCGTCAAATTTGAACCATTTCAGAAAGAGACGTTTTGAACTACTCCGTGGCCAAAGGGAGCAATGTGGGTTGCCTGATTTGGACTTATAGTGGCAGGTGAGACCCAGAACCTCTTAACTCATAATAATAATAATAATAATAATAATCAGGATTTCTTCTTCTTCCTTTCACTTCAGAGTAATAGAGTGGGAAGGTACCTTGGAGGTCTTCTAGTCCAACCCCCTGCTAAGGTAGGAAACCCTACACCAGTGTTTCTCAACCTTGGTGACTTTAAGAGGTTTGGACAGCAAAGCTGGCTGGGGAATTCTGGGAGTTGAAGTCACCAAGGTTGAGAAACACTGCCCGACACCATTCCAGACAAATGGCTGTCCAATCTCTACTTTAAAAAACCTCCAGTAATGGAGCACCCACAACTTCTGGTGGCAGGCTGTTCCACTGGTTAATTGTCCTCAATGTCAGGAAATTTCTCCTTAATTCCAGGTTGCTTCTCTCCTTGATGAATTTCCATCTGTTGCTTCTTCTACTGCCTTCAGGGGCTTTGGAAAATACGTGGACCCCCTCTTCCTTGGGGCAGCCACTCAAATATTGGAAGGATGCTATCATGTCCCCCCCTCTTTTCGTTAAACTATTAGACCTACCCAACTTCATTATCAAGTCAGGAGCTTGAATTTTTCAATGGGGAGAAATGACCCCCTTATTTTGGACTGCTCACTTCTCCTCCACCTGGACCCACAGATTTTCCTCCTTCCAGCCCGAATCCAGCGCCCCGTGTGCGTCCTTCCTCTTAGGAAAGAATCTGCATCTCCGCGTAGACGTACCTTGCTCAATTTCTGCGATTTTTGCTTTGGTTTCCACCATTTCCTGGGAAAGATCCGTCTCCTGCAAAAATGAACCAAACTTCACATTATTGTATTGGTGGTTTTTTGGTGTTGTTGTTTTTTTAAATCTCCTTTTTAAACTCTGAGTTGAAGTCCGCAAGTCTTCACGTTGCCAAGTTGGGAGAACACCCCACCCCAGTCTAGAGGAGTGGAAGTTTTGAATTATGCCCCAAAGAAGCCAAATTAAGTCACAATGTTCTGTCTGATGTGGGCTCTTCTGAAGATGGAAAGGGAATTGCAGCTGCAGGAGATCCATCCACCTACCTTCTTGTCTCCATCTTCCTCCGAATTTGAATCGCTCTCCGATTCCCAAATGACTGCAGGGAAATACAAAGAAAGTTTAGTCAGAGTAGAGCTGGAAGGGGCCTCAAAGGTCTTCTAGTCCAACCGCCTGCTCAAGCAGGAGAGTTTATACCATTTCAGACATGTGGCTGCCCAGGCTCTTCTTAAAAACCTCCAGCGATGGAGCACCCACAACTTCTGGTGGCAGGCTGTTCCACTGGTTAATTGTCCTCACTGTTAGGAAGTTTCTCCTTCGTTCCAGATTGCTTGTCTCTCTTTGGTTAGTTTCCATCCTTTGTTTCTCGTCCTGCCTTCTGGTGCTTTGGACAATAGGTTGACCCCTTCTTCTTTGGGGCAGCCCCTCAAATACCAGCATGCTGCTATCATGTTCCTCCCACCACTTTTAATTTCTCCAGGCTGGCCAAACCCAAATCCTGCGACCGTTCTTTGTTTGTTTTTTGTCTCCAGGCCTTTAACTGTCCTAATTGCTCTTCTCTGCACCTTTTCCCAAAGCCTCAACCTTTGTACTGTGGTGGCCAGTTCCAGTGATCACACCTGAAGTCCAGGTCTCCAAGCAGAGCGTGTGTGTGTTTGTGCAAGGAGACACACAACGAGAAGGAAGGAAGGTATTGCGTGGGAAGTTCTCCTGCAGTTCAGTGGGAGTTTGGCCATAGGGCCTGGCAGGAGACACTCTTAATTATTTAGCATTTTCCTTCCCAGGAGGTAAAACTACTGATTTAATACAGGGAGTCACTAGTAAACACTAGTTCGTTTAGTGATCAGTCCTAGAAGGGATGCTCGTGATCTCATTTTATATCTCATTTTATATACCACTGGATCAGTGATGGCTAACCTTTTAGGCACTGAGTGCCCAAACTCTGTGCAGGCGCACATGTCCAAACTGCCAGGTGCGTGTGTGTGCACGTGCATGTACGGAATTGTGCGCTTGTATTCATGGAAATGTGTGCACACGTATGAAACTGTGTGCATGCATGGAAACGTGCACTCACATACGTGGGAATGTGCATGTGCAAGCACAAAACTGCATGCGCACACATCTGGAAATATAAGTGCATGCAGAGAAATGCAAGCACGCATGTGCGGAAATGCACGCATGCACAGGAGAGACCCTGGGGCGATGGTACACATGCCCACCCATGCCATAGTTTTGCCATCACGGCACTGGATGGTCCTACTTGGTTCAAAGGACCACAAAGGCAACTCCCACTAAAACTGACAGGGCAAGCCATTCGTATATGAAATAAGAGCAAACTGCACTCCCTCCTAGCATTGATGAGATTACCTAGTATGGTAATGAAACGTCTATGAGAAACCCACCAAGCTCAGTGACCACCAAGGACCCCACAGTTCACAGTTCGGGCCTGAGCTCCAAAGATTCTCTTCCCTTTGCTGTTGTGCTTTCCTGCCTGAGCAGGGGGTTGGACTAGAAGACCTCCAGGGTCCCATTCCAACTCCCTTATTCTGTATTCTGTTATAGCCTTGATGGCAGCATAAAGGCCTCTCTTATTCTGAGCAGGTCATCCTCAAACTTAACAACTATTCATTCAGTGACCGT
This sequence comes from Myanophis thanlyinensis, assembly GCA_017656035.1. NCBI lineage: Eukaryota > Metazoa > Chordata > Lepidosauria > Squamata > Homalopsidae > Myanophis > Myanophis thanlyinensis. The sequence goes on from JAEANM010027889.1 coordinate 3,574, forward strand.
TCAAAGTCAGAACAGCATTGAAAAAAAAAGTCTTTAGGCTGCGTTTCATACTTACAACCGTTGCAGCAAACCCATGGTCACGTGATCAGAATTGAGATGGTGGGTTCATATTTATGACGGTCGCAGTGTCATGTGGTCCCCTTTTGCGACCTTCTGACGCGCCAAACCAAGGGGGATGCCAGCTTCACAACTAATGGTGGAACTAACTTAACAACTGCAGGGGTTCACTAAACACCTGTGGCCAGGAACATTGTTAAAATGGGGCAAAACTCAATCACTGTCTCGCTTAGCAATGGGGATGTTGTTGTGGTCGTAAGTTGAGGATTATCTGTAATTATCCCTTCCTTCTAAAGCTGCTTTGCCCTTCCAGAGCCAGCCCCCTTACCTCCAAACGGGGCGAAACCAGCCTCAAAACGTTCCATGGGGCACAGACCAGCGGTTCTCCCCCTGCCTCTTCTGATGGAGGGTCTCCACCGCTTTCTCTCTCTTACTCTCTGCAGGATGGACCTCCTTCTCCTTTATGCATCCAAAGTGAAAGCTGAGCTCTTCCTACCCAGAAGGTCACATGCTGGAGAGATTTTGCCTTCACCCCACATGCTTTGCAGAAGTGAAACCCTCCTTCCCCACCAGCCCCCGGGTGAGCAGAACCGTCCTTGTGTGGTCGCGTGCTTTGAGGTTCTCCACGTCATCTGTCATCCAAAACACACTCGGGAACTTCAAATTCCCAAAAGTAAAACTCGACTGGCTACACCATCTTGGTACTGAAGAATCAGAACCGGCTCTGATTTTAACCCGCGCAAATGCTTACCTAGTTTCAACAATAGCTTTTCCCTTTCTCCCCACCCCTGAATGAACATATGGTCTAATTATGAGATGCCCTTTTGTTAGGGCAGGGGTGTCAAACTCAAGGTCCACAGGGTGGATCCAGTCTGTGGGATATTTAGATCTGGCCCGCAGGCCTGCCCCGCAAGGCGAAACACAACCCTGATGCGGCCTGCAATGAAATCAAGTTTGAAACCCCTGTACTATGGGAACAGTCCATCTCCTTTTCAAGCACCTGCAGTCGTGACCTTGATGGTTTCCAGGCTCTCCCGATTTGTGCACAAATTCTCAGCATGCCACCCTTCCCTCCCCGCAGTTCATTGGCAAGTTGAATAATGGTAAGGTATGAAAGAAGCGAAACGGTTTAATCTTGACAGTCCAACCAAGGGAGGTCGGCTAAGGACCATTCCTTGGCCAGCTGCTTGGCCACGGTGAGATCAGACTGCTAGTGTCAGCATTGGAAGCCATATTATCCACAGAAGCTTCTACGCTGCCATTGTTGGAGCCTGGGAAATTGGGAGGGGTAATCTCTTAGATTTAGAGGATTGTTGGTAGTCTAAATAACATTCTTGGAGAACGTCAAGGCTGGGTCAACCGACACCTGCAAGGGGTCAACCAAAGAAGCGGTTTCTCTTTCAACCTTGCTGGATTGGGCAACGGATGGTATGACGGGTGAAGGGGGTGGATTGTGGAATTTACTTGGGTGCTGGGGAAATCCAGATGTTCAGATTCGGGTTTTCCCAGATGTGCCAATATGACTTCTTCACTTACTTAGATGGACTGTGCCAGGAGATCCTATTGCATCCCAGACATGAGGCTGTCCAGTCTCTTCTTTAAAACTTCCAACAATGGAGCACCCACGGCTTCTGGTGGCAAGCAGTTCCACTGATTAATTGTTCTCCCTGTTAGGAAGTTTCTGCTTAATTCCAGGATGCGTCTCTCCTTGGTTAGTTTCCTTCCGTTGCTTCTTCTCCTGCCTTCTGGTTCTTTGGAGAATAAGTGGATTTTGACTTGTTTGTGGCAGCCCTTCTATTATGTCCCCCCAAATTGGGTTTTTTCCTACATTTGCTGCACCCAGTTCCTCCAACCGTTCTTCGGATGTTTCATTCTCCAGGCCTTTAATCATCCTAGTTGCTCTTCTTTTTCTGAACTTTTTCCAAAGTCTCAACATCTACTTTTGCAACGTGGGAACCAAAACTGGACGCAGGATTCTAAGTGTGGCCTCACTAAAGCTTCACAGAGCGGTGCTAATATTTTACACATCTCCAAGAAAACCAGAAGTTAATTGCTTTTTATTTTCTGTCTCCTCCTTTTCCTCTCTAACCCTCATACTTTTGTCCCACCCTATTTTTCCTTCTGGTTTCCTGCCCCCAACCTTTTAAAAAATATTTTATTCTTTGTAGAAATTTAAGAAAATATAATTTAGAAACAACCTCTCCTTCCTGCTGAAATACAGGCAGTCCCCAAGTTAGAGCCATCATGGAGTCCAACATTTCTGTTGCTAAGTGAAACGTCCGTTAAGTGAATATTGCCCCGTATTACGGCCTTCCTTGCCATGGTTGCTAAGTGAATTACTGCAGTTATTAACTTAGGAACACGGTCGTTAAGTGAATCCGGCTACCCCTAAGTGTCATAAATCACTTTTTCCAGTGCTCTTGTAATGTTGAACGGTCACTAAATGAAGTGTTGTGAGTCGGGAACTACCTGTAGATTGCCAAGCTTGTGAGAAGGTAGGAACGAAAGAAAGTCACGTGACAGAGGTTTACCCAGAAGAAGTTCTCAGAACTTTTTTCGTTTTTATTTGGAATTAAGACACTGGGTCTCACCAATTGTTCCCCAGCCCGAAAAGTGAGTGGGTGGTCTTTTTGGAGAGCTGCCAAGCAGGAAATAAAGAGATGGGACTCGGGGACCTTTGCAAAAGGGAGTTTGGGTCTGATTCCAACGCAGGAAATGGGCTTCATAATCCCAAGAGGAATCTTCTCCCGTCTGCTGACCACGTTTGAGCTCGGCTCCCTCCCAAACCAGGGTTTGCACAGACTGGGATTCAGAGGGCCGTGTCGGAGCCTGGATTCCCTTTGGCCTCGCGGGGGTAATACTCGGCCAAGATGCTTTCTGGGATCCGTTTCAGCAGTTCTTTGGGGAAGATCCGGAGCAGCTGCCATCCAATGTCCAGAGACTCGAAGACGGTCCGGTTCTCGTAGGCACCTGGGAAAAGCAGGCCACAAACTCATTAAGGGTGTGCAAAGTTTTATATCAAAACAGCACCAGCAATCGCATTTAGACTTATCTACCGCTTCACAGGGCTGTTAAAGCCCTCTCTAAGGCATTTTACAGAATCAGCCTCTTCTCCCCTCAATCATCTGGCTCCTCATTGGACCGACCTCAGAAAGATGGAAGGCTGAGTCCACCTTGAGCTGGTCAGGATCAAACTGCAGGCAGTGGGCAGAATTAGCCTGCAATACTGCCATTCTAATCACTATGCAATCCCAAGGACTGGCCCATAGATTTCCATTGCTCTCCTCGTCTCTGCCGTCAGGCACTGTACCCAGCTATCCCTCCTCTTCCTCCTCAGCCACTTCCAGACCTGGGGGCTGTTGACTCTCCATCTGAGGGCTGATGGACCGCCCAGGCTCTGCCACTCTCTCTCTTTCTCTCTCTCTCTCTCTCTCTCTCTCTGCAGGCTCCACTCCCTCTTCCCCCTTGGAGCTCTCAGGTTGCCTTGCGGCTGACCTTGACTCCCACGCCTCCTCCTCCTCCTCTAATTCGGCTGCATCCGACGGGCCACAACAAGTTGTCTCTTGACAAAAAGCGCTTTTGGGACCTCCTTGTCCATAGCTTTCTCCCACATACCTTGAGCAATGAACTGCTTCTCGAACTTCTGCAGGAACTCCAAGTAGAGAAGGTCATCAGCTGAGAGGGCTTCTTCTCCCACCACAGCTTTCATGGCCTGAACATCTTTGCCGATGGCATAACACGCATACTGGACACAAAGCAAGAGGGTCACTCGGAATCCTGTCCTTGGTCACATCAAGAAACCAGGGGGAGGGGGGAGAGAAGCCCCTCTGGACGGGGGTGTGTGTGTCTGCTTGATGTGCCCCCCAAAAAAATCTCAGTTTGGTAGTCTAACCAAGTATGGTCCAATATTTGGCTTGACTTAAGCCCAATATTTCTGTCACTAAGTGAGACATTTGTTAAGCCCCGAGTCCCTAGGGAGAGGGGGCAGTATATAAATTTGATTAAATAAATAAATAAGCAAGCTTTGTCCCATTTTACAACCTTTCCTGCCACTGTTGTTAAATGAATCCCTACGGTTCTTAAGGTTGTAACCTGGTTGTGAAGCAAACTTTGTCGGATGGTCACAAAAGTGACCCCGGAACACTGCAAGTGTCATAAATAGGAGTCCGTTGTTGAGTATCTGAATTTTTTGGGGAGATCACATTACCGTGGGGATGCTGCAGCAGTCATAAGTGTGAAAAGCGGTCATAAGTCACTTTTCGCAGGGCTGCTGTAACTTTGAACAGTCACTAAATGAAATATTGTAAGTCAAAGACCACCCGTATTCTCTCCGTTAATCTTTTAGCGCTCCCAGTCCATACTTTCCCTGCTCCATTTCAGAGGAAGTGTGGCCCCCTCTAGGGCAGGTCAGATGCTTAATAACTTCAGATAATATAACATTCTGTTCAAAGGTCCTTAAAGTGGAATGGTGGCTTGATGGTACTCCAGAGGTCTCCACCCTTGGCAACTTTATGACTTGTGGACTTCAATTCCCAGAATTCTGGGAGTTGAAGTCCACAAGTCATAAAGTTGCCAAAGGTGGAGACCGCTTGCTTTAGACAGTATAGAATAACAGAGTTGGAAGGGACCTTGCAGATCATCTAGTCCAGCCCAAGCAGGAGACCCTATTACACCATTTCTGACCAATATTTTTTTACCAATTGATTCGAAACATCCCCATGGTCCTTCCGGGTCATGCCTTCTCCAATAGCGGATTTCATCAGACGGGAGAGAGACGGCAGCACGTTGATGGGAGGGTAGATCTGTGGCCCGAAAAAACACGCGTCACAAAAGAACAACAACAACAACGTGGAACCTGTTTTGGGGAGAGCTAAGAGCCCAAGATGAAATGGGGAAGGGAGGAAGGTCTGGGGACCTTAGAGTTCCTAAAACTCCTGGACTATGTATAGTCAGCTAAAGCACAACAATCTATGAGTTGAATTCTCGGTAGAGAGTTTGAAGGCACCAAGCTAGAAACCAGGAGACAGTGAGTTGTAGTCCTGCCTTAGGCATGAAAATGAGCTGGGTGACTTTAGGCCAATCACTAGGAGACAGTGAATTCTAGTCCTGCCTTACTCTTGAAAATGAGTTGGGCAACTTGAAGTCAATCACTAGGAAATTGTGAATTCTAGTCCTGCCTTAGGCTTGAAAATTAGTTAGGTGACTTGAAGTCAATCACCAGGAGACCGTGAGTTCTAGTCCTGCCTTAGGTGTGAAAATTGGCTGGGTGATTTTTAGGTCAGTCTCTCTCTGTCTCTTTCAGTCCAAAGCCACCTCACTGAGTTGTTGTGAGGAAAACAGGAGAAGGAAGGAGGTCCATGCACAAAACAATAATAAAGCCTGTGTGTGTGTGTGTGTTTACATATATTTTATTTTCAAAAGGGCACCTGATGGATCCCAAAGGGGATGAAACTGGTCCCATGGTGCTTGTCCCCTGCTGGCCAGGGTAACTGACCAGGGGCAGTTTTTCATGAGTCCCAGGAGATGGTGAGAAGGGGAACTTCTGGACTTCCCAAAAGCTCTGAGACGGGACAGGAGGCAGAGCTGGACCATTTACCTGCCTATTGTGAAGTTGTCGGTCCACATAAATCTGCCCTTCCGTTATGAAGCCGGTCAGATCTGGAATGGGATGGGTGATATCTGCAAGGAGACACAAGAATATCAGTTTCGCTGCACACATGTTGTGCATTGACAGTAAAGGATTGAATTGGGAAGATGCCACTGGCCATAAGCAGGGCCGGAGTAACAAGAGGTGGAAGGGATCTTGGAGATCTCCTAGTCCAACCCTCTGGTCAGGCAGGAGACCCTATCATTATAGAACAGAACAGAACAGAACAGAACAAACCTTATTACGGTCATAGACCAGCAATAGACAAGAACCATCATTACTTACAAAAAGTATTAAAATAGTATTAACATGAATAGTGGGTAATAATATCCATGGTAATAAAACACCCTGTGGTTTCAGACAAGTTGCTGAACTCCAACCTCTTCTTGACAACCTCCAGTGTTGGAGCACCCACAACTTCTGGTGGCAAGCTGTTCCACTGGTTTAATTGCTCGCACTGTCCCTCAATTCCAGGTGGCTTCTCTCCTTGGTTAGCTTCCATCTGCTGCTTTTGCTCCTGCCTTTGGGTCCCCTCCTCGATGCTTTTTCCACCACCACCCTGTCCCAGAGCCTCAACCCCAGAATCTACAACTGAAAGTCTTCAGATCCACAAGGGGAACTTTCTGAGAGAATCTCCTCTCCTTCTGCTTCCTCCTAACTCAACTCATAATTTATTTAGCTGGTGTAAAAGTTTCCTCTCTGATTTTGAGAGTCACTTGAGAATTAGGAGAACTTGTGGGGCACCGAGGAGGAACTGAGGCCTGTGTCTAGTGGCCTCCTTCTCAATTCCCACAGCCCATCCATCTTGGGTTTGGGGGCAGAGGTCCAGATCAGAGCATCTAGACAGATAGGTTGCGCTTGAAGGCATCTTGAGTAGAAAGAGGCCAGAAGACAGCAGAATCCCACTCTGATCTGTTGGTTGGTTGGTTGGTTGGTTGGCTGGCTGGCCGGCTGGTTCGTTGGTTGGTTGGGGTGCCTGAACCCCAAGAGAGAATTCCTCAACCCATCACTTTCTGGGTTGGAGCCTGGAGGATTCTCGGGGAGCCCCCTGTCTGGGGTGACCCAGAATGATGGAGTACAAGGAATTCATTTCTCCAAGCAGGCCAGAAATATATATCCAGTGCACCCCGTCCTCCTACCCCAAAGTCAGGTGTGTGTGTGTGTGTATGTAGTATGTGTGTGTGTA
>JAEANM010027890.1:0-10463 GCA_017656035.1 Myanophis thanlyinensis
GCTCTTACTGAAATAAATTTCCAAATATTTTGCTTTCATGGCTCTCTGAGTCAAAAAGGTTCCCGACCCCTGCCATACATTCTGCTCCATTTGGAATGGAGCATTTCTTGGGGCTTAAGGGACACTGGCATGAAGCCCTTCCAAATCCCTCATGGAAAGTTGCCAAACAAACATCCCAAAGATAAGCATAAGAACAAATATAGTCCTTGACTTATGATAAATCACTTAGCGACTGCTCGAAGTTACAACCTACTTGGAAAAAAGGAAATTACAACCAAGTTCTGAATATCACCCACTCCCACACTTTGGGTGCTCAGCAGCCCAACTGTATTTACATCTGTTTGCAGCATCCCATGTTTACATGATCACGTTTTGCAATGGTTTTGCTGAAAACCAGTATTTACTTAGAAGTTTTCAGTAAAAGCACACATATCAAATAATGGGCTCACTTAATGTTCACGGTGTTCACTTTATGACTGTGGTGTACATCCACTACACAAAAGCTCATAAAGTCATTTTACAATTATCACATAAATGGCAGGCTCCATTACATTTGTACGTTAAGGATTACCTGTACAGATAGTCCTCAACTTACGACCACAATTGAGCCCAAAATTCATGTGGCTAAGTGAGAAATTTGCTAAGCGAGTCTTGTCCCATTTGATGACTTTTCTTGCCACCACTTTGTTAAGCAAATCACCGCAAAATTGTAAAATTACTAGCATGGTTGTTAAGTGAATCTGGTCTCCCCATTGACTTTGCTTGTCAGAAGGTCGCAAAAGAGGATCACGTGACTCGGGGGCCCTGCAACTGTCACAAATGTGAGTCAGGTGCCAAGTGTCAGAATGTAAATCACATGACCATGGGGATGCTACAATGGCTGTAAGTGTGGAAAACGGTCATACGTCACTTTTTCCGGTTCCCGTTGTAACATCAAACGGTCAGTAAATGAAACGTAAGTCGAGGGCTACCTGTTGCTGTATTGCAACGAATGCATGGATGCATGAATTGCCTCTGCATAGACCTTTGCATCTGAAACACAGGATCTACAATAGTTTGAGATTTTAAGCTTGATATGGAAGGATCATAAATATTCCAACTGCTTACTGATCAAAACACAGAAACTTCACAGGAGTCAGATGAAAGATCCTGATAGTTGGATACTACATTTATTGCCAGAAACAGCTAGTTAAAAAACACATAAATGCCTTTCTGTGTTAAAGAAACAGGAATAGGCAATTTGGTGCAGTCTTGATGACTGACTTTACAATTCCCATTTTCCATTAGGACACCTCTTTCCTCCCCAATCACTCCCATTTATAATAAGGTGCTACTCTGCAATAACATATCGCCAAGTTTTGTAAGGTCTGCTGAACTAACGTAAGTGAAATATGAGAACAGTGTGGTGGTGCTGCAATGACCACAAGGAAAAATTGGGTTACAGAATAATAGATGTTATCTTTTGCAGTTATCTATAACAACTTTGAGAAATTATAATTGTATATATACTTATCTGCTCCCCACTCATGTATTTTATGACCATGGAGGTTATTATCCACTATTAATGTTAATACTATTTTAACACTTTTGTAAGTAGATTCTTATCTATTGCTGGTCTATGACTGTAATAATAAAGATTTATTCTATGAGAACAGGGTGTACAAATGTAAATTTAATTTCTAAAGAAAAAGTGAATTTCATATGCAGGGGTTCTAAGGAAAATTGGAACCATTATTAGTTTGGAATGTCTCACGAGGAAAGCATTTCAATTATTTCCTTACAGAATTTTAAAACTTATATGGAATCAGGAGCTCGCGGTCTACCTATAGAAGATCAAATCTGCATTCTATTCACTCAACCTACCGGGTTAAAGAGCTCTGTGAATGACTTCAGGGGTGTGTCTAGGCTCACAACTGACTCTGATGAAAGATTTAAATGTATTTACACCAAGTAGGAAACCTTGAATAAATAAGACCAGGAGAGAAGCCCAGGGAATGGAGATCTTGACACATCTTCTTAAGTGAGAAAACCAGGCAAGCAGCACCGCAGAGAGAAAATAGATGGTAGATCTTCTTGAAAGCCATTCTGTAGAGTTAAGAGTTTTGCTGATATCCAAAGCTATGCTATCCTGTATCAGATCTTTCCCCATCTAGCCTACTTGGTATTTGTTGTTGTTGTTCAGTCGCTAAGTTATGTCCAATTCTTCACAAACCCGCGGACTAGAGCACCCCGGGGGCCCCTGTCCTCCACTGTCTCCCACAGTTTGCCCAAATGGGTGTTCATTATGTTGATGACCATCTAACCATCTCATCCTCTGCTGTCCCCTTCTTCTTTTGCCTTCAATTTCCCCCAGTATCAGAGTCTTTTCCAATGAGTCCCCTCTTCTCATTAAGTGGTCAATGTATTTGAGCGTCAGCTTCTCCAATATTACATTCAATGTGTTTTAATATTTGATGATGGCACAGTGGTTAGAATGCAGTATTGCAGGCTAACTCTGCCCATAGCCAAGAGTTTGAAACTGAGCGTCTCAAGGTTGACTCAGCCTTCCATTCTTCTAAGGTCGATAAAATGAGGACCCAGATTGCTGGGGGCAACATGCTGGCTCTGTAAATCATTCAGAGATTGCTATAAAGCATTACGGAGCCGTATATAAGTCTAAGTGCTATTTCTATTGCTCTATGTAAATTATTTTTCACTGTCAACAGTACCACCTCTGCATGACAATTGAAGACCAAGAGCTTTCCAGGATGAGAAATATGACTTGGCTGAAAAACAATGTCTCAGCTAAGGTCCAGGTTTCTAGAGAGGAGCTTCAACAAAACTTCTTCAAATGTTAAAAGCACAAAGATTATATTTTTTGATTACTTTCTGAGAGGTCCAGCCATTTCAGCCACGTTGGAGATATGAGAAGACTGAAAAGTTTCCTTTTCTCATAAAGATCATGCATGCAGATAGGAGTTTCTCCATGCTAGGATGAATCCTGGCTAAATTGGTTCCTTCTAATAGCAATAGCACTTAGACTTATATACCGCTTTATATTGCTGTACTCTCTAAGCGGTTTACAGAGTCAGCATATTGCCCCCAACAATTTGGGTCCTCATTTTACCCACCTTAGAAGACTTGAAGGCCAAGTCAAGTGAGATTGTGAGATTCAAACCGGCAGTCAGCAGAAGTACTGCAGTACTACGCTCTAACCACTGTGCCACCGAGGCTGCTAAGCCCTGCAGAATCCTATGGTCAAACCAGAACTTAATTTGCTTGCTAGTGGGATGGCTGAACTAGGACATTGTAGCTTGCTTAATCAACCATAATTTTAAAAATCTGACACAGCATTATTTCTGAAAGACGCCTATGTGTCTATATTAATATGCCTTCTTTGCAATTGCTGAATCCACACTAACCTTCTCTGAGATCGCCTGCACAACCTTGTGGAGCGTGCTCTTACTGCTGGTGAGATCTGTTACCTCTCCTTGCAGTCCTCTCTCCTATCTTGTGGACTTCTTGTCAGTTGGGACACAGATCACCATGCACTCAAAGCAAAAATAGAGACTCTATGCTATAAGATCCTGCCAATAAAAGCTGGATTCTATCAAATCTCTGTTTTGTTCTGGCATCCAGCAGGATAAATAGGACCACAAACCCCACTTTTGGCAGCTTGCAGAGTGCTTGAAACCAGCCAAGCTTTCAATAAATTTGGCCTCAGAGTATTCAGGAGGTTTTGTACTTTATTTTCAGCATTTAAACCCCATGTGCCTTAAGGATTTCAATCCAGTGTATATTCAAATTGGCCACACTGTCCTAATGGTGCTTGTGTTCCTCTCATTTTCAGCTTGGAAGCCCTAGGCTCTCGTGAAAAACTTTCTTTGCTTTCATATTTTAAGCTATCCTTTAAAAAAAAAAAAGAAAAGGAAAGGAAAGGAAGAATATATTGCTAACTAGATTTCAGTGGAGCTCTGATATTGAAAACAGAAACTGCAGTAATCACTGTTGTGTAACTGGAATGTTCACTCTGGCAAAGGGAAGATTCCACTGGATGAAAGTGGATTCAGTTGAAACCCTTCACATTAAGAAGCTGGTAACAGATTCCACTTCACTAATTCATTCACAGCACTTCAGATCTCTTCGATTATTATTTTACCATGGAGTTTGAATATTTCCTCTCATTGACACAAAGCCATCGGTGCTACATTTCTTTACTTGTTGTGATAAGGTCTCTTGGGAAGAGGTCAATCAAGGAATCGTCAAAAGAGACCCTCGTGCTTCTTGAAGAGCCATACATAGCATTAACTTTCAGCCGGCACTGACATTTGCAACAAAACGTGGCTCACAATTTTAGTAATGGCTGGATTAGACTAAGTTCTTGATCGCTCTGTGCCAAAACTTTGGTAGCCCGAAGAGCAAGTTGTGTGGGTGCAAATCAGAACGATAACTATTGTGCAGAAGAGCAGAAGCTCAGATAGGTATCTTGGAAGCAGTTCAAGATGTGATAAGACAATCGACTGAATAAGATGGGTGGAGTTGTGTAGAAGATTTAGCAAACTGAAGAATGGGGCTTGATCATGGTTTAGGTAGGGAACAAGGGTTCAAGGTAGAGAGGAGATGAAACAAACTAGGTGGATTAGGCTATAAGTGTATACAAAATAACGGGGTTGGTGGGATTTTCTTTTTTTTATTATGTTAAGCCAATTTCAAATTTTTCTGCCTTCAAATGCCATGAAAGTAACATTTTCTTGTTGATCCTGTTGGCTTCAACCCAATATTCCTGATTCCTTTGATGTTTTTGCTCCAGAAACTAGCATAATAATTATTATCTCTCTACTTGCTGCCAGTTCTACCCTTTCCCAAGCTTCCAATTATTTATTTGTTTGTTTGTTTGTGTGTGTGTGTGTGTGTGTGTTTGAGTCAGTTTTTTTAATCCTGGCAACTGCTGAACTAGTTCCCTGTCCTGCCCTATTATTAACAGCATAATATATTTCAGATTTTATTAGATAATTTGCTTGAATAATACGTATTCCTCTTTATGCCATGCCTACCTCCCCATATCTCCAAAACACACCAAAATCACTGGGGCAGACACATCACAGTCTTTCAAGGCAGCAAACAGGAAGTGGGGAAAACGTGACCAAAATTCTAGGATGGCATAAGAAACTCTACAAACCCCAATGGCCGGGACTGATTGTATTTTTGAACCATTTCAACATACAAAATATAATTCCATTAAAATAAAATGCAAAGTCACCGTCACTAACAATTCTAAATCAAACAACAGAATACAGGTAGTCTTCGACTTATGGCCACAATGGAGCCCAAAATTTCTGTTGCTAAGTGAGACATTTGTTAAGTTAATTTTTCCCCATTTCATGAACTTCCTTGCCACAGGTGTTAAGTGAATCATTGCAGTTTTTAAATTAGGTTGTTAAAGTGAATCTGGCTTCCCCATTTGTCAGAAGATCAGGAAAGGTGATCATATGATCCCACGACACTGTGACCATCATAAATATGAGTCAGTTGCCAAGCATCTGAATTTTGATCAGACAACCAACAACCATGGGGATGCTGCAACGGTTGTACGTATGACAAACGATAATAAGTCATTTTTTTCAGTGCCGTTGTAACTTCAAAGGGTCATTAAGTGAACTGCTGCAAGTCGAGGAATACATGTGCAGTAAGAGGAAACAGGCAGTTAGGCTTTTAAAAAGGAAGTGATTGATTGATGTCATCTTGTGCGTCCACCTTCTTCTAAGACCTTAGTCATGGCTTTAGTCATAAACCAAGTAAGGTGTGAAACACAGGACAAGCTGGAAATTCAATCTCTACTGTGAACTGTAAGATGTAGCTGGCCATGGATAACATATAGCATATTTTTTGACATATAAGACGCACCTGAGATTTAGACGAGGAAAACAATAACAAAAAAAGTTTTTGGCCTCAGTGTGCCCCATTTTGAGGCCTTCTGTTGGCGCGTTTTTGAGGCTTTTTTAGCCCATTTTCGGAGCTTTTTCGGCCTGTTTGTGAGGGCTTTTTTGCCTGTTTTTGAAGCTTCTTTTGGCCTGTATTTTTAGGCTTTTTTCAGTCTGTTTTTGAGATTTTTTAGCCTGTTTTTCGAGGCATTTTAAGCCCATTTTTGAGGCTTTTTTCATCCTATTTTGGGGGCTTTTTTATCCTGTTTTGGGGCTTTTCTGGTCCATTTTATACTGAAAAAAGCCCCCCCCCCCCCCAAACGGGTCAAAAAGCTTCAAAAATGAGCCAAAAAAAGCCTTGGAAACAGGCTGGAAAAAGGCCCAAAAAAGGCCCAAAAATGGAGTGTGTGGAGCCCAAAAAATGGCTGGCAGGTGGGTAGGGCTTTAGCAACATAATATACAGCTGTATAAGATGCACAGACATTTTCACCCACTTGTTTGGGGCAAAAAAGTACGCCTCATACACCAAAATATATGGTATCTGCAAGTATTTTAGCCATTCAAAGTCATTTTATGCAGAAAGGCAATTGATTAAAAAGAAGCCGAAGAATCTTCTTGGATCAGAAGCGAAACATCTTCAAAGAAAAACCAGAAAGTCCATTTGCGTCTTGAAAAAGTACCTTTGGGACAACTGTGATCTGGAAGACTGAGAATCTCCATTGACATATAAAAAGGAAGATTCTTGACTCCTACCCGAATTGCATCTTTTGACCCCTTCAGCTTAAGTCTTAACTATAGCATCAGTTACGATTGTGTCTCTTCTGATTAATATAACAAGTTGCCATTCCCCGATTCATGGCATCTTGGTTAACATAAACTTTTGGAAAAACGAACCTTAAAAGTGCCCCTAAATAAATCCCACTCTGTCCTTTAAGAGGAAGTGGTATTTGTTTAGAAAGCGAAAAAGGGATAGCAAGCTGCTTTTTAGAGTTAAGTCTCACAACAGGAACATCAATTGACAGAATTAATCAAGTAGAACGAGAAAACACATATAATTGTCGTTGTCCTCATCTCACTGTCCTCATTTAAGTGAAGTTATTCTGGTTTTTTTTTTTTAATATTGAAGCTTTAGTTGGCTGACAGCTGAGTGATTTAATTAGTCATTTACTTTGAAACACTCCTGCCTTCTCTTTCAGCTATAAACTGACCTCAAATAAGATAGACAGAAAAAATGAATAAATGACACCACTGCATTTCGGAACAGCCTTTTAAACCCAGTACCTTCCAGGTGCATTGGGACTACACCTCCCAAAATTCTCAGCTAGCATGAACCATGCTAGAAGGAACTCAGTTATGGGAGATTCATGTCTCAAAAAAGATGCATTTACTTGACAAAGTTCTGGTATGAAATCTTCCCTGGCATACATACAAACTTACAGAAATTTAATCAATATTTTTTTCCTGAAAACTCTCTATTAGCTTTCCTTTAGAGAATTATAGTTTCCATATCCATCTTCTAAATCAGATAAATGTTTTAAAATATGGTAAATGTCAGACATGTAATCACTGCATCACTGCTGTGACAATAAAATGAGGCAGGGTTCTTCTGCGCACTATTTTGAGGTCTCAGAGTGAAAGATGAATATAAATTGGATGGATGGATTGACAGATGCAAAATTGGAAAAATGTATTTAAGAATCTGGATCCCTGTCTTTCCCTGCCATTATCCCAGGCTAAATGGCCCCAAATCTTTAAAACAGAAATGAGGGACTTTCTTGCAACTGTTCCTACGGAAGAAAAAAGTGAAAACAGATAAAAATATGTTGACTGTAGATGGTTATTTCAGATGGGTTGCACTTAAAAATTGTAAATTTCCTCTCCTCTACCACATTATACTATATGCCTAGTGTAACATGCATCCTTCTCAGAAATGTCTAGATTTATAGACAACCAAGGTATACATCCCTTCTTCCAGTCTAGGTTTTTTAAATATGCTTCACTGGATTTCAATTTCTACAATTCTCCAGTAAAAGTCCAACACAGAGAGCATACAGCTGGCGAAAGCTGCATTACATCACCAACCATCATTGTGTACCCACACAAAGCATACCAAGAGCACACATCCTTTCATCTTAAGCAAACAAATTCAGAAGGTGAGTATTTTACATGGGCCAACCACACGGCAATAAAGGAAGCTGCTCTGGTATGTGGTAGACTTCCTCTGCTTTCCAGATGTTTTGGATTACACAGCCCATGGAATGCTGGCTGGGGCGATGAGATTTATTGCCTAATACATCTGTAAGATAAAGAATGCAGGAAGACTGAACAAACATCATGACACTCCATGTGGACAACATCTGTGTTGGCAGTTTGAAAATTAAGAGAACTCAGTGTGACAAATGACTGTCATTTCTTTTTCTCCAAATTCTCTTTGTTTCCTCAAAGCAAAGAGGAAAATTCCAATTCAGATACCAACATGAGTCCCCTTGTCCCTTTGGGGTTAATAGCTATATGTAGGCCAGACTGGGAATAAAAAAAAGACATTCTGAAGAAGAGAGAGCCATGATCCACACTGTGCCAAGAAAACTAGATGAAGCCACCAACAGGTAAGTTGAACTTAAAGAGAATGCTCCTTTTTATTGTGCCATAAATTTACACAGGCCACCTCTAGCACATTTTACTAATCATCATTAAGTATGTTAATTCTGAAATTTCCAGAGTTTGCTATACAGGTAGTTCTCACTTTTAACGGTTCGTTTAGTGACAGTTCAAAGTTACAACATCACTGAAAAAAGTGACTATGACCATTTTTCACACTTACAACTGTGGCTGCATCCCTGTGGTCGGTCATGTGATCAAAACTGAGATGTGTGGCAACTGGCTCATACTTATGACCTTTGCCACATGAACCACCTAGGATCATGTGATCACCTTTTATGCCCTTCTGACAAGCAAAGTCAATGGGGAAGCCAGGTTCATTTAACAACCAGGATACTAACTTAACTACTGCAGTGATTCACTTAACAACTGTGGCAAGAAAAGTTGTAAACTGGGGGGAAACTCAACAAATGTCTCACTTAGCAACATTTTGGGTTTGGGGCTCAACTGTGATCGTAACTCGGGGACTACCTGTATTTGTTCCTCCCAACAGCTAATTTCCTTTGAGAACAATAGTAGGTACAACATTCTATTTCACATAACCACGGTGGCGCAGTTAGAGTGCAGTACTGCAGGCTACTTCTGCTGACTGCCAGCTGTCTGAAATTTGGGAGTTCGAATCCCACCAGGCTCAAGGTTGACTCAGCCTTCCATCCTTCTGAGGTGGGTAAAATGAGGACCCAGATTGTTGGGGGCAATACGCTGACTTCATAAACCGCTTAGAGAGGGCTGTAAAAGCACCATGAAGCAGTATATAAGTCTTAAGTGTTATTGCTATAATATTGTTCTTAGTGAAATAGAACTTGATTTTAGACAAGAAGATCCTCCAGCTCCACAATATGGAAGAAATGCTATAGAGCAGGCATGTCAAACATGCGGCCCATTGCAAGTGCACCTGCAGCCCGCACAGACGATGTTTTATATGCCACCTTGGATCCTTCTTGAGCAGAAAGACGGGGTAAAATATTTTAAATCAATAAATAAAATTAAGTGAGTAAACAGGAAGAAGAACCCTACATGCTGTCCTGCGTTCACTGTTGAAAAGGCAGTCTAGACATGTAACAAATAAGCAAAAAAGCTTCCGAGGCTCTCTGGGCAAGTTGCAAGAGAAACGCCTCTCCCCTGGAGCGACAGCAATTCCTCCTTAGCCTGGTCAGAGGAGCCAGTTGGGCAAGGCCGGTGCTTGTAATCTGACCCACACCACCACCACCATCCCGCTGTCCCAAGAGCAAGATGGGTCGCCCTCCAAGCTGCCAAGGGCGAGCCCAGTCACTGCAGCCCAGTTGAAGAGAGTGCGGCCCTCATCATAACTCAAATGTGATAATATGGCCCTCAGGGGACTCTGAGTTTGACATGCCTGCTATAGACGATGGTTTGTGTTACTTCCTGAATGCATATTCCAAAGATAACCATAGATTTTAGTCAACATCTGATGACATGGGAAATGATTGTATAGAGGTTGAACTATCCATGCTAAAAGTCTGTAGCAATTCTCAGTCAACCAGGTCATGATTATCCCAAGGGTGCTTTTTCAGGAGGCAACTGGACTTTCTTTCTTTTTTTTTCTTTTGAAGACATTTCACTTTTCATCCAAGAGAAGCAAAACGTCTTCAAAAGAAAAAACAAGAAAGTCCAGTTGCCTCCTGAAAAAGCACCTTTGGGATATCCATGCCCCCCCAAAACCCCAATTGGACTGATACAAATGTACTGTGCATACCAGGATATGGCAGCAGATAAGGTTACCTGCCATTCAATGTAAAAAGCTAAACATCACACTGACAGTTCAATATGGTATTTCTTCAAAATTGAGCAGTATCTTCCAGGCCAAGGGTGGGCAATTACGGCTCCTTCATGACTCGTGGACTTCAACTCCCAGAATTCCTGAGCCAGCATGGCTGGCTCAGG
>JAEANM010027891.1:0-10463 GCA_017656035.1 Myanophis thanlyinensis
ATTCCTGATCCAGCATGGGTGGCTCAGGAATTCTGGGAGTTGAAGTCCATGAGTCATGAAAGAGCCAAGGTTCCCCATCCCTGGCCTAGCTGCTCTTTCTCTCCTCCCTCCCCCAGCCACTTCATTATGTCCGTCTCCAGCTAAGAATACCGATTCCCCTTTCCTCCCGACAAGGTTCGTTTCCTCTCTGTGTCTTCAACATCCCCATCCCGCTGCCAGCTCTTTTTGAAGCATCCTTTCCCTCCACACGCCTTCCCCCTCCTCCCCTCCCCATTCTGTCCTGAGCTGGGCTCACTTCGGCTCTGCTCCCCAGCAAGCCTCACCCAGTCATCTGTGGCAGCCTCCACCCAGCCTCACACTTTCTGCTCTTCACCACTCGACCTCCCGCAGCCATCGATTTGCCTTTCCCTTCCCACCACTTGCCGGCGCAAATGTGCGCTCCGTTGATGGCGTGCCTGTGCTGCCTCACCTGTTTCCGAGATGGTGCCGATCCAGAGGTAGAAGCAGAGCATGCTCAGCCTCTCCATTTGCTGCGCCGGGGAAGCGGGAGGTTTTCAGCCGGCACAAACACCGCTCTGTCCGCCCGCCCCCAAGCAGAGTGGACAGGCTGCCGGAGGAAAGGGTGGGTGGGGGGAACGGCTCGGCCCCACTTCCCTTTCCTTTTCCTCCCCTTTGCTTTTGCTGCCAGCGGAGCCCTCCTGCCTGGGCAGCTAAGGAATTTGGCCAACGTCTCTGCCCTGGGAAGGTGCCGAGCCGGGTGTGAGGAGCGAGCCAAAGTGGAAGGTGAATGAGAGGAAGGGGAGCAAGTGAAAAGAAAAGGCGGGAAAGGGAAAGGGCGCTGGAAGTGTTAATCGATGGCTGCAGGATGGGCGCACACATGGGATGTCACGGGACATCACGGGCCGGGTAACTGTGCTCTGTGGGCCGCATGTGTCCCACGGGCCGTAGTTTGAGGACCCATGGTCTACTGGTTCAAGGACCCCTTGTTTGACTAGTTTATCAATTTGTTTGTCCACTTTTGGTTTAACTGCAAAGAGGACTCTCCGTGGCTTTAAACAGATTGGTGCCACCCTGGGCTCTAGGCTAAAGGAGATGGGGGTCCCCTTCTTCTTTCCTAGTTGGTTGTCGAAGACTTTGCGGAATTACTCCATCAGGTCATTCGTGGTTGATACTGTAGATGACTCTGGTCATGTCCATTCTTAGGGCATTGAACCAGTCAAGCCCTAGTAAGCTGGGGAGATTTCCTTTGACAATGATGATGGGCAGCTCCCCTTTGAAATCCAGGTAGTCTACTGGGAAATTGTCCCATCAGCTATGGGGATTTTGTTCCCCTGGTAGTCCTTTAGGACAGTGTGGCATTTTTTGTAGCTTTTGCACCATGAATTGGGGCATGAGTTTTTTTATTTATTCGCATGCCATGATGGTGACTGCCGATACAGTGTCCAGCTCCATGTTGCATAGTCACCCATTGATCTTTATAGTGACTCTGATCTTGGCTCTCCTGGGTTTGGGTCTTGTTGTGGCCGTTTCTGTTGTTTGATTGGTTCACGTTTTGATTGTGAAGCATCCATCTTCTGGGGCTTTTTGTTTCATCTGTCCCCATCTGTATTGGTTTGGTCACTGTGGTGGGAATGGAGTCGGTGCTGGTCCTCCTAGGTTGGCTCTCAGACCCTGGATAAATGTCCTTTTTTGTTGCACTGTCTACAAATTGCGGCCAGGTATCTGCATTGTTGTCTGGCATGGTTCCTGCCACAGCCACCACACATGGTGCTGTGACCATCAGCAGCCATCTTGGGTCCCCTCGTGGCCTTAACCAGGTGGATGTTGCCATCATCTGTGGAATCTGAGTTGTCCTCTTCCTCGCAATCCCCGTGGTGCACCATGGTCATTTTTCTGGTCTCTTGCAGCTTGGATGTTGCCTCAGTTGTGGTGGCTTCTTCTATGGTGATCTTAAGTGTAAGGGTGCTTCTGGCCAGTAATCTTTGCTTATCATCCCGTAGCCAGCAGACCAGTCTATCCCGGTCTAGGTCCACAAAGTTACATTGGATGGTTGCCTTCTGAAGGGCTGTGATGAAATCGCAGATGGTTTCTCCTTCTTTCTGGTCCCTTTGATAGAAGGCATGCCTGCAGGACATTTCTGAAGGGTGGGGAGTGTAGTGGCCCTTCAGTTCTCCATTAGGGTCATCCAGGACACTTTGTTTACTCCCTGGAGTGCCACAAGGGTGATCGCCATGGCAAAGATATCTGTCCCGCAATAATTCAGGAAGATGGACTGTTTTTTGTCTGGGAGGGCCTCAAAGTTGCTGGCATCCAGGAAACAATCAAATTGGGACAGGAATGTGTTCCATGTCTCCTCTTTTGGGTTTTACAGAGCAAATATGAGTGCTGGAGCTGCTGAAGACATTTCGCCTTTTCACCATTTTTTTTTCTTCTGCCGCGGTTTGGTTAGTGATTTTATCTGATCTGCTCTTCAGGATCCCACCTTCATCACCAGTGTTGTGTTGTGGGAAATGAAGAGGGCTCAGACCAACAATCAACTCCAGAATGCTTTATTACTGGTCTGATCAACTAACAAGGGCCTGCAGGCAGATAGCTCCCTTTTATAGAGAACTGTCAGCCTGCAGCCAATCAGATTAAAAATTTTTCCTGTGCCTAAATGCATGAGATAATGAATAACTTCTGCACATGTGTCAGCAGAACTGTCAGAGGTAACATATGTCAAATAAGGAGTTGCCATTTTCCATAGGAAAGAGTAATCCCAGACAAAAGAATAAACAATTTGAGTAAATCCTTGCACAAGCCAATAGGTGGATTCAGAGAATGAAATTCTTTGCTTAATGCAAAACAGGACTTAAGAAGTTTGCGATAAAGCAAAGTTTGAAGCAACCAAGTGAGCCAAGCCAAAAGTGTAATGAGCCTTAGCCACCTTTTTATTTTATAGTGAACAATGTGGAGGAAAATTAAGCAGTCAGGAGGATTGTTAAATGAATATTATATGGGTCACTTTCTGATGTCTACATACTTTAATACTTATGAAGAAAGCCAAGGCAAAATCTTCTGGAATTCCTCAAGAGACAGCACATCCTGGTTTATTTTAGTTGCTAGACTACACCTGGCTTTGCATGAGCACAATTTTGCAATTAACTACTAAGTATTTCAGATTATGTGATGCATTTCCAAATGGTGAGATTCCAGCCTATTCATAATACAGCCCTTAAATTTTCCTTTGTTATGTATAGATGCAATAGCCATAGGCATCTTGTTTTCTTTTTTTCTAGAATATAAGATGATCTGTGTTCATTGCATCTCTAATTAGTGCCATTCAGAATAGAATCTACTAGAGTTTAACTCAAGGGTGCTTTTCTGAAAGGCAGAGAACTAAAGAAACTTCTTGGATGAGAAGTGAAACATTTTCAAAGAAAAAAAAAACAAAGTCCAGTTGCCTTTGGAAAAGCACCTTTGGGACAACCTGACCTGCATGATCTCCATAGACTACTAGAGTTTAACCACAGAGGTTTGTTTCTGAAATACCATATGTGAATTTATGTGCCCATCAATCTAGGTTTGAGATTCATGGTTGGTTTGTACAACTGCTGCAAGTTAAATTCTATGAATTGTCAAGAAGTGATGTGTCTTTTCAAGGGTTTGCTGCTATATGATCAGTCTTGAGTGTCTTGGGTGTTTCCATATGCAGGACTTTGGAAGGACCTGGAAACTGTGAGTCTGAAGAGTTGGGAGATCATGGGCTACTTCGGCATGTTGAGGAAAGTGAATGAATACTTATCCAAATTATTTGTAAAGCATGTGTGCCTTTGCAAAACACCCAATGCACAATTAAAAATAAAGCACCGATTTTATTGTATGATTTGAGTACACATAACTCTGGTTTGGATCCTGACCAGAATTATCTGAATTTTTACATGATAATATATTTCAACAGAAATTAGTTTTATGTAAATGTTTAATATGCAGGATGCATTTTATAAAGAAATGACGACAGTTTCATGCAATGCCTCTTTATAGTGTTCAGGTTGTTAACTGAAATTTCAGTTGAGATAACATAACATATATTTTCTTTCCTCTTTCATATACATACAAAATCACTGTCAAGGAATAAGATTAAATGACATTTCTTCTAATCTATATGTAATATTTTAAATAAAACCTTAAATAAACTTGCATTTTTGGGAAATATCTACCAATATTCTAAACTGTAGTCAAATATGAGAACATCTTATTAGGTGTTTGGGAGGACTGTTTAGAGAAAGTATTTTTTTAAATGAAAGGAAATCAGAAAAATACAACAGAAAAATAGCTGTATAATGTTTCAGATTTTTTATTTCCATTGCAGCATTCCCAAAGGCAGATTTCTGCCAAATATACATTTTGGCAAATCTATGTAGTCTTTAATGGTGACATCTGTTAGGAAAATTTGGCTGCTGACACTATAGTAACCAAATAAATGTTAACATTAGTCAAAAGACAGTTTCTAATGTGGTCTGGAATTTAGCAAATTTAGTCCTGACTGTACCTAATTGGGTTTTTTGGGGGGGAGGGGGGGAATTCTGTGAGAAATAATTCTACTTAATTATTTAAGATTCAATCCATTTTATTATCAGGGTTGTTATTTTGGTACTGCTACATGCTTCAAACTTCAAAAAAAATGAGTGTAGAATCTCACATTTGGGACACAGTAACTAATTATTTATAGTACAACTATACTCATGATAAGTTGTTACCAATTATCCTTTTTAGATGGCTGTATTAAGAAATAGTAATCTAAAGCCAATCATTGTAATGGTTAATTTGGAATTTTGTGTTATGTTAAACTGTTTCAATTGCTTCATATTTGATGTGGTTATTGTATTTTGCTCTAATATTATGTGCAACAAATCCAGAAATATGAATGATACACAATCAATGGAAGATCTCTGTATAGCCAATTAGCTGGACTTATTTGATTTAACTGAGGATAGAAGTTTACATGTCTCGTGTATGCTAGTGGAAACACTATACAGTACTATCCTGTTATAGTTTTCTATTAAAGTGCTATTTAACTATAGCACTTCTAAATATGCTTCTGTTTCATGGCAGTGTATTGATCCTTTACCTGTAACCAAGAAAAGCCGTTCTGGAAAATTGAACTTCATTCTGACATGTGAGCTGAAGAGTCCAGGAAGACTTGAGCATGGCTGGAAGATTGGTTCATATGGATTCCATTTGGAAACTCTTTACACAGAATATTTCTGCCAAGAATATATATGTTGATAGTATTTTGGTCAGATATGCAATTAAATAAGTATAATTTTTGCTGGAAGATGAAAAAGTGATTCATATTGAAATTATGCCTTAAGCTATGTTATCAGTCTGTATTTTTATTAGATCATTGAAAATTCAGCCTTCTGTTTTTAGTCATTTAATTTTTTTTTCTTTTATAATCAACTGATACACTGCAAGCATAGAATTGGATGATATTTTTTTAGATGTATGTTTTTTATGTTATGTATGTTCTTTGTATATGTGTTTTAAAATAAAAAACCCTTTCAAAAAAAAAAAAAGAAGGCAAACAAAGAATAAAAAGAGGATATAGGATGTCCATTTTTTAATGTCCGCACCTTCCCCAAGAAGACAAATTAGCAATTGCTCTTTAGAAAACTTCAAAGAAGAACTGGATTTTCCAATATGTTTTTATAAGGAATTATTTCATATATATTGCACTAATAAGATATTTCATGTACAGGATAAAGCGTTAATTTGGACTATATCAGTTTTAGGAATTTTATAGTCCAGTCATTAATATTATATGCTAAGTGGATATTCTACTTTTGAAACTTATAAAACTGTCAATAATTAGGTTATATATGTAGCCTTTTCCCCATTTCCTTTGTAAGCTTTTTCATGATATATTAATGGAATTTATTCACTCTCCATTCCTTTAGTTCAGTGTAGTCATATCGAATGATCATGCAATAGTAAATATAATAGTAATAGCAATAGCACTTAGACGTATATACCATTTTATAGTGCTTTACAGCCCTCTCTAAGTGGTTTACAAAGTCAGCATATTGCCCCCAACAGTTTGGGTCCTCATTTTACCTACCTTGGAAAGACGGAAGACTGAGTCAACCTTGAGCCTGGTGGGATTTAAACTGCCAAATTGCTGCCAGCCAACAGTCAGCAGAAGTAGCCTGCAATACTGCGTTCTAACCACTATGCCATCAAAATACAATGCACCTTCCCAACCACTGTACTGATATATAAATAATTGTAGAAATTCTAGAATTCTATTTGATTATGATAGGTAGAACTCAGAAATTCCAACATACCCAGAATTATCCAGTTTCTAGAATGAAATAGGAATGCTCTGCAATTATATTAACAATTTCATTATAAAAAGGGACCTTCTTCAAAATTTCAGTAGTAACTATATCTTTGTTCTTTTCTCAGTTTATGGAGTACTAAGATTAATTCATTTGTTCATAATATAATATTGCTATTCAACAAACATTTCTCCAGCTATTTTACATAGCAAAAATATCCAGGAATTGAAACTTGCTGAAAGACCTTCTCTGTATTAGGTTTTTAAAAACCAACTGCTCTCATTTGTTAACAAGGTGTTCTTTGATCTTGTAGATCTCAAGTGGAATCATTTTTTGGGAGATTATCAGTGTTGGAAAAACAGCATGTGAACTAAAAACATTATCCAAATAATCATTAATGTGAATCACAGCTGAGACTTTTGCATTAGTTCTGTTCTATCCATTATGGAATCTGGATAAGCTTCCTTTAAATTCTCCTATTAAAACCCAGTATATGGTCTGTGTACTCTAACAAGATTCAACATCAGGAATTTATATTAGAGATTAATATGGGAATTAGACACCAAATTTCTAATCTGTGTTTGAAAATTTGAACATAGGAAACGAAACATAAATTAAATTTCAGGGAGTATGGAGCATTATGAAAATGTTTTTTTTTTAAAGACCATTTCATTACAGCATTTTGCTATGTAGTCAGTAAGCATATATTTATTAAATAGAGATAGTGAGTACCTATAATGCATTTAAAGTTTAAACTGATATTAATAGAAAAAAGTTCATAGCAAAATTTTGAGAAAAAAAATCCAACTTGGGGATCTCGAATCCAAATTTTCTAGAGTTTGTTGTAAAGTCTCATGTTGTTCTTCCAGGACTCTATTCAATATTTTTGAAAATCTGGACAGCCAGACATAGTTTTAGATGTATTATAATACATGTCAACAATATCCATGTATCTCCAGAGTATGACAATATCATCACGGTGATTGTGGAAAGATGTGATTTCATGATGTGTATTGCTGTATCAACTTCTGGATGGTATATTTAAAATTTTAGATCATCTGCAGGAACAATTTAGATTCTAGTGGAACATGGTGCCTTGCAAATGTAATGGGCTCAGTTTGCATAACTGGCTTTTGTTGGCTAGGACTACAGGACAGTTGAAGTTAATGTATCTGGAAAATATCAGGCTGGACAAGGCTGAGCTAGGAGCTAGCATTGTCTCTAATGCTATTGTATAAATTTTCTTGTAAATGGTTATGTTTTTGAACTATGAAAAATTAATTCCTGGTAAATTGCAGCTAAATCCTAACACTGTGGAAGGGTATGTGCCTGTGTATTAGTAAGATGTGTTGGTTAACAATCAATTGAGAAAGAAAAAAGTCATAATTTAGGATATGGAAGTGCCTCTGTGTTGAAAAAAAAATGAAAAAAAGTGTTATTTGTTTGGTCTCTCTGAATTAACTCTGCTTTGATTTCCACAGGGATTTAAAGTGGGTACAATTCTATTTGAGTTGGGTTTCACAATTTAGGGGCAAATTGATTAATTTGAACTGCTTCAACATTTGATATGAAAAAGACTGTTGCTAAGCTGATAATGAAGTGGCATCAAAATTCCAGGTGTTTCATAGGATGAATGTAGAAAGAATGGTAAACTCTTCAGAGGACATGACCATTGCTGAGTTTCAATCAGTACATACCAGAAGATACTGCAATAAGTCTAAGTAGTCCTCATACTTGAGCCTCAAATTCATGTTACTAAGTGAGAAATTTGTTATGTGAATTTTGCCCCATTTTACAACTTTTCTTGCCACATTTGTTAACTGAATCACTGCAGTTGTTAAATCAGTAATATGGTTGTTAAGTGAATTTGGTTTCTCCATTGATTTTGCTTGTAGAGGTTGCAAAAGGGGTTTACCTGATCCTGGGACACTGCAACAGTCATAAACATGAATCAGTTCTCAAGCATCCAAATATAAATCACATGACCATGGGGATGCTACTGTCAGTGTTCCAACTAAACTCCTCATTTCCATTCAGCACTCAGAGACACAGTCCATCCAAGTAAGAATTTATTGAAGAAGTCATACTGGTATATCTGGGAAAACCCGAATCTGAACTTCTGGATTTTCCCATCACCCAAGTAAATTCCACAATCCATCCCCTTCACTGTCAATCCATCCCCTTCATCCCTTCATGTTGCCCAATCCAGCAAGGTTGAAAGAGAAACTACTACTTTAGTCAACCCCTCACTGGTGTCAGTTGACTTAACCTTGACAAAAAAATTTATTTAGACTACCAACTATCCTCTAAGACAGTGTTTCTCAACCTTGGCGACTTTAAGATGTTTGGACTTCAACTTTGGACTTCAAAGTTGAAATCCAAATAGCTTAAAGTTGCCAAGGTTGAGAAACACTGCTCTAAGAGATTACCCCACCCAATTTTCCAGGCTTCAATAATGGCAGCATAGAAGCTTCTGTGGATAATATGGCTTCCAATGCTGACAGCTGCAGTGATTATAAGTGTGAAAAATGGTCATAAGACTCTTTTTTCAAAGCTGTTGTAACTTCAAATAGTCACTAAATTAACTGTTGTAGGTTGAGGACTACCTGTGTTTATTTCATACTTTTTAATACATGTAGCAAGAATAATGAGACTACAGCTTTCGTATTATCCAGCAAATAACCTAAATTGTGCTGATTAAACCAAGGCAGAAATTTCCTACTCCAACTGAAAAATATCTTTTTCAGAAATTAGTACTTTTCTATCCTATTTTCAGGGATGTTAACAACAGCAATAGCACTTAGGCTTACAATATATAGCACCCTAGTGATTTACAGCTCTGTCTGGGTGGTTTACAATGTGTTATTTGCATGTTTCTGGGCCCTCATTTTACCAATCCTGTCAGGATTGAACTCTAGGTTGTGGGCAGAGCTTGCCTGCAGTGCTGCTTTTTAACCACTGTTCCACCAGGGCTCCTACTGGGCTTAGAATGGAATTCTAAAACCCTAGTAATTGATCAAACATACTAGCTCAATTAATGGAATAATAGAATAATAGATGGAAGCTGAACAAGGATAGATTCAATCTGGAAATAAGGAGAAAGTTTCTGACAGTGAGAACAGTCAAACTCTTACATTGGTAAGAGCTTGTCTTCAGAAGTTGTGGAAGCTTTATCATGGAAGTTTTCAAGAAGAGACTGGACTGCCATCTGTCAGAAATGGTGTAGGGTCTCCTGCTTCGGTGCGGCATCAGACTAGATGACCTACAATATTCTTTCCAACTCTGTTAATCTGTTACTCCATGGAGTCTTGTTGAGGTAGTGAGGTAGTGATCTTGTTGATGTAGCGAGGTAGTGTCTGAGGCTGTTCATGTCTTGGTAGACTTTGGATAAATTATAATAAAACTGAGTGTCTGTGGTTCTTTGGACCCCCAGGGTTAGGAATGCTACTATTGATATTGGATGGGGCTGCACTTCTCTATTCAAGACTGGTACACAATTTGGAGGTCCTTCTGGATCCACAGCTACTGCTTGAAGAGCAGATGGCAGTTGTGACTGAGAGTGCTTGCCTGAATAATTAGATTTGAAGCAGCAGCCAAAAAAGCTAATACAATCCTGGGTTGTATAAACAGAGGACTAGAATCAAGATCACATGAAATATTAGTACAAAACCCTAGTAAGATCACACTTAGAATACTGCAAGCAACCAACCAATCAATCAATCAATCAATCAATCAAGTGACTGCAGCCAGGTCCATGGGCAAAATGGTGGGCTGAAACAGATAATATCCTTTTGGGGTCTCCCTTGTTTACAAAAAAATAGGGTGACAAACCAATGGAACTCTCTATTTCAGAGAAAACATTTAATTTCAGTCATGGGTACCCCGAAATTGATGAGCCTGGTTTGCTACTTTGGAAAGAGCTGCCCCACCTCTGAGCCAAAGGCCGACCTACCTTTTGATACCTGCTACCAGGTGGAAGGAAACGGTGAAGTCACTTTAAATAGCATTGCCAATTCACCTTGTATGTTGTGCCACGATGCACTGATTAACCAGCATCCACCATCCAAAACTATATGATAATTTTAATTAAGACAGCCTTTATTTAATTATTTTAATAGATTTTAACTGTTTATTGTACTTGTG
>JAEANM010027893.1:0-10463 GCA_017656035.1 Myanophis thanlyinensis
CTATTTAAATTGATTTTAAAATGATATTTAAGCGGCCATTGTTTAATTATTTTAATTGTTCTTAATTTATATTGTATAATTAATATTATTAAAATTGGGTTAGGGCAGTGGTGGCAAACCTTTTACTTACCGAGTGCCAAAAAGTATGTGCTTTGCACGTGCCATCCGCACTTGTGTGTGGGTCCTCCACGTGCACTTCTTATGTAACCTCACCATCTGCGTATGCATGCAGCTTTTGCATGTGCAATGCACACGTGCTGCATGCAGGCACTCACGCACACATGAGCAATCACGTGTGCATGCGCAGGAGAGCTCTGAAGACTAGCTGGATTTCCTGCTGCAATCGTGTGCATGCACAGCGGGTGCCCAAAGACCAGCTGGGTCCCTGCAATTGTGCATGGCGTGCATGTGCAATCACGTGTGCATGCTCAGCTGGAGGTAAGTTGGCCAACAGCTTGTGTGCCCAGCAAGATGTCTCTGTGTGCCACCTGTGGCACCCGTGCCCTAGGTTTGCCATCACAGGGCTCGGCTATTTGCAGGACTGCCTCTCCTTGGTTGCATTTACCCATCCCACTAGGTCCAATAGAAAGGGCATGCTCTATGTCCCTTCAATTGTTGTGAGTACCCAACTAACTGCATGATTAACCCTGGCTTTAACCATCATTATTTTAAAGACTGTTTCCAAATATAGATAAGGCAATATTTTGGATACAAGGTCTTCATATAGCATCAGGTTTTGAACTAGGTACTACTCTCATGTGGCACTTATATCAATACTCCTGTTCACACATACTTTGCCTTTTTGGTGCTCACCCTCCCTCCCTCCCTGCTCCACTCTCTCCTTGCACCTTTTTCCCTGTTAAAGTTTCTTTTAGTGCATTGCCTCCTTTTAGTTCTGCTTCTTTTTCTCCTTCTTTTCTCCTTTCCTCCCAAGGTTTTTTTTTTTTTTTTGGTCTGCATCTTTATGTCCTACTTCCTTTTCCTTCATTTTTTTTAAGAAATAAAGACCAGTTAAAAGCCCACAGTATATTGATGGCATCACCATCAATGATGCTGTTAAAATTGCCACATAGAATGAGATAAGTTAGTATGATTGTGGGAGGAATTGGCATGAATCTAGAATCCATTTAGATGGAAGTGGCTGATATGAAAATGAATGAATGAATGATACAATACACTGTAACTTTTGATATAACACCAGGAATGGAACACATTCCTAATTAATTGCACCATTTTTTCCATAAATTGAAACTGAAAAAAACCCACTTCTAGCATTATCCATTGGATAAAATCTGCAGCGACTAACAACATTCACCCCAAACCTCCAGTTTACTTGTTGCTAAGTTAGATACGTTTGATACATATTTGGTGAAATGATCTGTAACAGTTCCAATATGTTGAATATTTTATGTGTAGACATCTTGAGAAAATTTATGCAAAAATGAATTCATCAAGAGATGGAATTTGATTATCATTGTAGGTTAAGGCCTCTTTATTTTAATCTTGAACTGTATGCATATTCAGTATTTTATATTAACATTAGTAAGAAACATCTGCTCCAATTAAAGTTGTTAGCTAATCCAAGTATATCTATATTCTCAATTGTACATTTCTTGATAAAGACAAGGGTGATGAAAACTAAAAGTTGTCAAAATGTCTGACTTCTGCAAACTTGTATCATGTTTATCCTCTACGTAAAGCATTATAATTAATGTATCATATAAATCATTGTTTCTAAAGCAGTGCTTATTTCCACATGAGATTTCCTTGTTATAAGTATCCTAATGGGCAAGGGGATCAAATCATGAAATGTATAGGCAGTCCACTACTTACGATCACAACTGAGTCCAACATTTATGTTGCTAAATGATAATTTTGTTTAGTGAGTGTTGCCCCATTTTGCAATTTTTCTTGCCACATCTGTTAAGTGAATTACTGCAGTTGTTCAATTAGTAACACAGTTATTAAGTGAATGTGGCTTCCCCTTTGACTTTGCTTGTCAGAAGGTCACAAAAGATGATCACATGACCTTGGGACACTGCAATGTCGTAAGTATGAACCAGTTGTCAAGCATCCGAATGTAATCATGCAACCATCATAAGTGTGAAAAATCATCATGTCACTTTTTTTCAGTACCATTGTAACTTGAATGGTCACTAAATGAACTATTGTAAGTTGAGGACTACCTGTATATAGGTGTGCAAACCAAAGTCAAGATATCAGTATAAATAAATAGATTGGATTTGGGTCAATACATTGCAACATACATTCCATTTTTTTTCATTATTATGGCTTATACTGTATACTTATATGCATTGTTTTAGACACACCCTACTTAAAATAGGATGCCACACACATACACACATACACACAAATGACAGGTCTTTTATTTTATTAAACAGTTGTGGAGAAGAGGGAATTTAACAGATTTCACAAGCCCTAATATGTACCGTATTCAAGATCTGAAATGCTGCCTTCCTCCAACCGAAATATGGTGAATGGCACAACATTGAATAAGAAAACAACCCATTTCATAATTTCTGTGGATACTTTAAAGATGTCTCTTTGAGAAATATGCTACAGACTAGCCCTTGGTAAAACAGCAATGAAGATTTCAGATAAGATATTTAAATGTCATGATGTGTCTATGCCTACAAAAACCAGAGTTATGAAACCCTGTGACATTCTATGGAAGTGAAAGTTGGACTTTGAAGAAGCAAAATAAAAAGAATATTGACGCTTTTGAACTTCGGTGTTGGCTGTCCACAGTATTCTCAAGAGTCTTCTCCATGAAAATAAACAAGTGTTCATAAAATAAACCAACCGAGAGCTCTACTAGATTAGGGGTATCAAATTGGTGGCCATGGGGCAGATGTGTCATGTACAGGCCACACCCACTTCAGCTCCGGGAAGGGAAAAAAATCATAAAATGTCATGTGATGACACTGTGACGGCGTGAATTTGACACCCCTGCACTAAAGTTACCAATGTACAGTCTCAAATTATGTTTCTTCAGACACATCTATATAAGTGGAATCATGTTCCTGTATCAGAAATAACTATGCAGTGTGTTCTTTAACAGCTTTTCAACTTTGCAGAAATCTGCCATCTGAGAACCAAACAGCCCTCAACAGCCCTCATGTTCTTGTTCTAAATTTCACAGACATGATGCTACTAGATACCTAGGACAGTTTAGCTTAAAAAAATGACCTATGACCTAGAAAAGCAATTCTTAAAGCTTTTCTGTATTTCATGCCTTAATATTCTCACCCTATAGACAACAAGGAAGATAAGCTTGACAGCAGTATGCAAAAACTGCTGCCTTGGCAAAGGTGGGGGTTGAAACGTTTTGTAACCTCTGAAGTGAACATTTTGAAGTAACTCAAGCAGATGTCTCCATGATTCACTAAAGTGTAAGAAGAGGGAAGCTACAGTCAGACTTGCAAGATTTCTGTTGTTATAGCCAATCTCAAAAAAAGTAGTTCTAGTCTATGGAATGGATTTATTGGCCTGATGTACCTAGCAGGGCTGACACATCCAAATAATTACATTCTACAAGTGGTGCATCATTTATCACGTCTTTGTTTAAAATGGTGTTGAATTTATTTTACCACACAGGTTTGGGTTTCTACCTCAAATTAATGGGACCACAGTTTTGCCACAATTCAGCAGCATAAAAGGGAGTGGGTCTTCAGCCACAAAACATAGGACCAGAAGTATATTCTGTACTACAGTGAGTTGAAGATTGCTCCAGTAAGTAATCAATTTGTGAGCCTTAAGAAAATTTTGTATTCTGTCCCAGCATCCATCTTTTAGTCTGGGACAGGAAAACTTAAAGACCAAAAACCTTTAAATTCAAACCCCATAAGTTCACCTGGAACAGGGGTGGGCAATTATGGCTCCTTCATGACTCGTGGACTTCAACTCCCAAAATTCCTGAGCCAGCCAGCCCTGACCTGGAACATTCAAGGGTCCTCTTTCTATGAGGAATAAATAGAAAATATGACTCAGCAAAAATCCATCTTCACACTTACAAGAATTGTTAATACACAATTTATATATTGTTCAGAAGACGGTATCTGAAACTGAAAGTAAAGGTTCTGGATGGAATGTCTAGATTTTTAAGCCTCCTTTATGGTTGGGAGACTAAAGACTAGAGAAAGGTGAGTTTATCAGTTTGGCTTTAACAGAATTTCAAGTCTTGCCCACAAATTCTTTTTGACCCTGTCTATCGAAGTTCTCAGTCATGCAGGTCATAATTGTCCCAAAAGGTGCTTTTTTCAAATGGCAACTGAACTTTCTTGATTTTTCTTGAAGTTGTTTCATTTCTCCGCCAAACTTCTTTAGGTCAACTAACTGGAGGGGAATGGAAGGATTTATATGCTTTGCAGTCAGCCAGTTATTAACACTCTGAGGATCATTGAAACCACCTGGGGGTAAATCTGTGTCCTCAGAGTCTTCTGGAATCAGAGTGCAAATGGGTGTGGAACCATTGTGGGACTGCTGAAAGGGCTGCATTGTAAACAGGAGATAAGTGGTGTCTTCTCCCTCCCTCTCTGTTGAGAGACGGCTGTTCACTTTTAACATAGGGAGCCTCTTCAATTCCACTTTCAAACCAGTAAGTCCTCCCTATTCAGAATGTGGACCTGCTGTACACTGGTGGAATTCAAATATTTTTACTACCAGTTCTGTGGGTGTGGCTTGGTGGGTGTGACTGGGTGGTCATGTGACTGGGTGGGCACTTCCTGTAAGCAGGGCAATAAAGATTAGGCTAGAAACAACACCAGAATGTTTTTTTTCCTGCCTTCCTGACAAGATTAACCCTGTAAAGTGGAAAAAAACCAAAAAGAGATTTCTTTTAACAACCGGTTCTTCGAACTGCTTAGAAAATTTACTACCGATTATAGCGAATAGACTAAAACCTGTTGAATTTCACCTCTGCTGCCGTATACATATTCAGTTCTATATATGTATCCATGTGTTTTCATTTGTGTATACATTTTGTGCAAATGGTTTTTCCCACAGGGCAAAAAGACAGATGTGCTTTTAGTGAATTTGGAATCATGATGCCTTTGAAATGACAATAGCTAAAGTAAAAAGTGTTTCCATGGCAGAAATAATCTCTTCTCTGCAGTATCCTAGGTAATGAATGGTATTTGTGTTGGGCCTGGTTTTATACAGTATCTCCAACAGACATGTAAAAATAAAGAGGTAGTTATTGGATACTTTACCTATAAAGATCAGAATCATGCAAAGCAGTAGCATTGCCTGTAAAAAGGGAAAAGAATATTGATTCTCCTGAGAATACCACTGGCAGCCAAGAAAACAAACAAATAGATCATCAAGCATATCAACCAGTGGTGGGATGCAATCGCTTTTACTACCAATTCGCTGTTGTGCGGCTTCTAAAATACAAGTATTTCCTTACCGGAGGCAGCCCTGGTGAGTAGGAAGACTGTGGAGGCACATGATTCAGTTGAGCTAGAAAGAAAAAAAGAAGGGGATATAGGACAGAATAGGGCAGGGGCGGTTGGGCCAAATGTCATCACCACTACCAGTTAGCTAGAACCGGTGCGACCAGGCTGAATACCACCACTGATATCAACCCACAGTTCTCACAAGAGCCACAAATGACCAGGCTCAAATTATCCTGTTTCAGACAAAGACCTAGCTCTCTAGAGAAAACTGTAATGTTTGGAAGGATGAAAGGAAAGAGGATAGGACGATCAGCACAAATGGATAGATTCAATTATGGTGACAGTTCCTTCACTTTTAGAAGACCTGAAAAGAAGACCAGGTTAAGTAGAGAGTGTCTATAATATGGTTGCTAAGACTTGATGCCAAGTTTACAACACTCAGTCATTTCAGTTTGGTAACAGTTACTTTCAAAAGTAGTCGCCTCCCAAAATGAGAATGGATGAAACAAAAATAATCTGAAACCCGGAGCTCTGTCCCAGGAATAGGTCAACTTGTTATGTGCTGCAAGAACTGCTGGTTGCAGACAGACATCACAAGAGATTTTGATCACTCTTACCTGTGATTCTTAAAATTTTAAGCCAAGAGGTGAAGAAAACGAAACATTTTCAAAACTGTCAAAAAGATTGGGTTTATCTTCAGTTTTGGAAGTGAGCCCTCCTGCCAGGCGATGATTGATGGAACCATCTGGTTTTGTGTCACAGTGGAACAGAAATGCAAAACTTGCATAAATGAAAAAAAAAGTTGTTGTTTGTGCAAAGCAGATTCTGGAATCAGAGTCATGACTCTTGTTCCTGAAAGTCAGCTTTTACATGAATTCACTTCAATCTTCTTGTTAACCTATTTTAAACTGCTGCATGTTGTGTCTCTGTGTCATGCTGACACAGAGCTTGCTGGTAAAGCGCAGTTAAAAAAATCTACTCATCCACTATATGGCAGCAAAAAGCTAATGTTTTCTCTATCTTATTTCTGCCATCTAAATGTTTGCATCTGGATCTTGGGGGGAAATCATGAGCCTTTGAAACGACAGCAGCTAAAATAAGAAGAGTGCCCTTATACTATGTATAGTCATCTGAGACCAGTCAGCGTAATCTGGTCTCCAATACGTTTTCTGATGATCAAAGATGGATTGTCTGAAATCTACAGTCAGCAGAAAGCAGACTACTAAGGTGAGTAGAACTAACATTAATTCTAATTTTATTTCTTGACTGGTTTCATGAATATGAGAAACAAAATCAGAAATGAAATGCTAAGAATCAGATAAATTATTCTCATTCTTTGGAGTTCAACCACAGCAGTATTTAAGTCTTCCCCAGCTGGAAGTCCATATGGGCGTCTATTACATTGCAAGCAACCTACAGAAGTGCTAAATCATATTTTTCCAAGCTTTGACATTCTGAACTGTGCATTCAAACAAATCCTCTTGAAATCTATCAGAGAAACAGTTCAATAAATAATAAAGGGATATAGTTTTTAGCTATCAAGATTCTGCCATCACTGAACTTGAGACATAACCAAATACACTCTGCTCCTTTCCTTACCTCATCTCTTTCCTTATCAAAAGCTTTCCACATAATAGCATTTCTGAGAATGATCAGAAAGATACAAGGTTAAAAAATTGCTTCCGCCCTCATCTACCCCAACACTGACAACATTAACTAGTCAAAGTTCTCCAGGGGTTTAAAGACAAGTTAAAATTACATGGTTGTTGAAATAGTTGCCTAGAAGCACAATCTGTCCATGCTTATTTGAATCAACCAGAATAGAGCTGGAAGGGACCTTAGAGGTCTTCTAGTCCAGTCCCTTGCTTAAGCAGGAGACCCTCTACCATTTCAGACAGGTGATTGTCCAGTGATGAAGCACCCATAACATCTGAAGGCATGAAGCTCTTCCATTGGTCAATTGTCCTCATTGTTATGAAGTTTTTCCTCAATTCCAGGTTGCTTCTCTCCTGGATTAGTTTCCATCTCTTGTTTCTTGTCCTGCCTTCTGGTGCTTTGGAAAATAAATTGACCTCCTTTTCTTTGTGGCAGCCCATCAAATACTAGAATACTGCTATCATACCCTCCCCCACAGTCCTCCTTTTCTTTAGACTAGCCAAACCCAAATCCTCCAATTGTTCTTCATATGTTTTAGTCTCCAGGCATTTAATAATCTCAATTGGAAATGGATGCCACTGTGTTCAGTTTATAGTGGCTCCTTTGATGGTTTAGGAACATGAGAACTACCTCCTACCAAATTTCGGAGGAGACCGGTAGCATTTTTTCTGACCAACACATTTTATGGAAAGGGTAAATCTGTTATTGGAAAATGGGCTACTAGATTCCTTTTTTTTTTTT
Source organism: Myanophis thanlyinensis (assembly GCA_017656035.1). Classification (NCBI taxonomy): domain Eukaryota; kingdom Metazoa; phylum Chordata; class Lepidosauria; order Squamata; family Homalopsidae; genus Myanophis; species Myanophis thanlyinensis. The sequence goes on from JAEANM010027893.1 coordinate 7,815, forward strand.
TTTTTTTTGCTATCAATCTAACACAGCTGTCTTCCTACAATGATTTCTACAAAATTGAACTCCTTGGCTTGGTTGGTTAGGATGCAATACTGTAGGGCTAACTCACTATTCACTCCAGGAGTTCGATTCTGAGCGGCTCAAGGTTGACTCAGTCTTCCCTCCTTCCAAGTAAAATGGGGACTCAGATTGTGGGGGCGATATGTTGACTCTGTAATCCACTTAGAGAGGGTTGTAAAGCATTGTGGAGCGGTATATAAGTCTAAGTGCTATTGCTATATGAGCAGTTTTCCAGAGGCTCAAACCAGAAGCTCTTGGAGGATTATCTGGAAATGATTAAAGTTGCACGTGAAACCATCGGTATGCAGAACATGTTCTTTGCCTGAGAGTGCAACAATCCAACCTGGTGATGAATTGTATCATCCAGCCATTGTTATAGTGATACATCAGAATGTGGACAGGATTTATATTGCCACAGCAATGGGTGGGGGTTACTATAAATTACTAGGATGGTAGCTGCAGTTGTGGTGCACTTGGGATGAAAATATTTATACAACTAAACAGAATTCTGTACAAAAAGTAATAAATGCCTACTAACTTGGCATTTTCTTTAAAAAAATGTAAATCTTTTCCTCTTGTGTGATATCCTTTCAATCATGGAAGTAGTGAGCTCTTTATCTTCAGAATGCATCTTTATTAATGCTTACACGATCCATTTAGTTTCATTTAGTGTTGGTAATTTAACTAATATGTAATTAATGTGCCACTTTTTGGGAGAAAAAAAAATACAATATTCTTCTAGCTGTCATCTAGCAGAACATTTTATCTATCCCTTCTTATACTATAACTGTCATTACCTTTTTCTTCTCTTACTTGTTTGGAGTGTTTACATTTTGAACTGCTTGAGGAAAGTAACAGTGTCAAGTTTTACAAGTTTTAATATTCTTTTCCAAGAGGATGACAGGCAAAAAACCACACACACGGTTCCAAGTTTTTGCTTGCTTTATAGTGGTCCAAATATATGAATTTATGTTGCTGCAGCTGATGTGCAGTCATATAGAGCAACATTATTTTTCAACCCCACCTTCAATACAACACACAAGATGGCTAGCAGTAAAATCCGTAATAAAAAATAACAATGCTCTCTAGAAATTTGAAAAAGGACATATAAAATAGCATATAATCAAAATATGTCAAGGTACAGAATAACAAAGAAAACAAATTAACTGACTAGTCAAATACTTATGTCCGTGATGACGAGCCTATGGCACACGTGCCCCAGGTGGCAGGCAGAGCCAACTCTGCCGGCACGCAAGCCATCACCTGAACTCACTGATTGAGCATATGTGTGCACGACTCCTAGACAACTGCCTGTGCACACAAGACTCCTGTGCGATTGTGCATGTGCATGTGACTGCAGTGTGTGCATACATGAAAAGCATGCATGCAAATAACACATGCATGAAAGGCGCGCATGCAAATCAATCATCTGCAGAGAGCTCACGCATGCACAGAAAGTGCACATGCGTGGGTGCATGCTCAAATTTGCCACGCAGTGCTGAAAAGGTTGCCACCACTGACTTATGTATATGAAAAGTGATTTGTCCTGGATTACAGGCTAGCACAAGAGTCTCTATATCATGTTGTAATATAATATTTCTAAATTATCTACTTTGATTTTTCCATGGTACTGAAATCAAACTGATTACTCTCTGATTTCCTTAGTCCTCATTTTCTGTTTTATTGAATAACTAGACATCATTTTCCCAGATGAAAAGGAACCAGAAGAGAAAGGGTATGCCCATATCAACTCAGACAATCAAGAAGCATCTCTGTGATCTCACTTACTACCAATTACCTGACATTACCTATAAGGCAGCAGCATATAATCAAATTTATCCAGCTGGCAGTTTTCATTGGATACTGTCAAGAAAAAAAAACCATTTGTTTTAGCACCAATGAAAAGATATCTTAAGATTACCTTACTGGTTGGGGATAAAGTGAGTATAGATTGGGACGTGATAGGAAAAAGATGTTGCTGTGACATATTTTCACTGCCAGTTGCAAAAGGCCCCTAGTTTGTAGTCCCTTCCTTGATCAACTGCCACTATTCCATTTGTAGTTTGAGTCCTGCATATAGTGTGGTGCTATGAACAGAACACAATGCTCAAAGTAAATGTCAGAATAGTTTCTGTCAGTATATGAGAGTTCATGACTTGTAAGAGACATGTTAACAAACTCAGTCAATGAATAGGCATAGCAACAGATCAGCCAATGGGAGCTGTTTGGACAGTATTTGCTGGAGACAGCAAGGAGCCTGGGCGTGGCTTGGCTCTGCAGCTCAAGAAATGGAAATGAGTCTGTGCTGAACTCTGAAACTGAAACTATTCTCTCCTCTCTGCCTGTGTTTGCTTGTATTTGCTACCATGTTGGAAAAACCTGCTTGGGTATTGTATATTTACGTCGTGTGTTATATTATATGTAAAGAGAAGTTATTGAATCCTGCAAAATCAGTTACTTGGGTATGCTTTCTGGATGTGATTGCTGCTGAAAACTCTGACAGGTTCCTCATATGTTTACAATAAGTTTGTAAACAATAAGTACAATATGTCTAAAGTAAGGATTGATGACAGATTATTATTATTATTATTA
>JAEANM010027894.1:0-10463 GCA_017656035.1 Myanophis thanlyinensis
TTCTTTTCTTTTCTTTTCTTTTCTTTTCTTTTCTTTTCTTTTCTTTTCTTTTCTTTTCTTTTCTTTTCTTTTCTTTTGTAAAGCTGTGTGTAGTCCTTGATTTGAAATAATGGAATTCTAGTACTAGAGAAATTGATAATTTATATAGGAACGCGTGTTTCCTAACTGAACTTCATGAGCCTTCATGGCTCAGTGGTTAAAGTGCAGTACTACAGGCTACTTCTGCTGACTGCTGCCTGCCTGAAATTTGACAGTTCAAATCCCATCAGGTTCAGGTTGATTCAGCCTTCCATCCTCCTAAGGTGGGTGAAATGAGGACCCAAATTGTTGGAGGCAATATTCTGATTCTGTAAACTGCTTAGACTGGGCTGTAAAGGATTATAAAGTGGTATATAAGTCTTAGTGCTATTGCTATTTTGGTTTTGGTGGTTTTTGTTGTTGTTTTTTGTTAACTTGAAAATGTCCCATGCTATAATCTTGTGATGATTACAGAGAAATCCATGGAAAGTGTGGTGGTGGGTGGAAATCATGCTGTAAAGTTGACATGTTAAAATAGGGTTGGGTAAAGAGGGGTAAAGAGACAACACAGTCATTTTTTTCTACAGGTTTCATTATTTTTCAGGCAATGTTTTCATAGATGGTCTGTCCCATTGCAGTGGTATTCTGGAAGCATCAAAAGTGAAATTGAAGACCACATGCATTCAAAAGTTATCTAAAATTAATGCTTCTGCATATCCAACCAATGGGAGTGGGGGGCTTATTCAGTATACTGTGTTTAAGCCCAAATCTTTAAGGAGCCTGAGATACTTATACATCTTGTGAGTCTCAATTTAAAAGCAAAAGCCTAATCCAATGACCCACTGGCAATAAATTCAGTCTAGGTGTAACAAATCAATAAGGAAAATGTATTTACAAAGTATTGAAGTGCAATAAAAGGAACTTTTAAAGCTATATCTGCTTTTCACTTTTTCAGAAAATTAAATATTTACTGGAAACACACATGTACACACATACCCTGAACATTTCAAAAAGGAGTGAAAAAGTGAAACTGAAGGACTAGGAGAAGGGTGTCCATTCTCCTGAATTAAGCAACTTTTGAAGGGAATTTTGTTACCCTTGTTAGTGTAGGTTTGGCAATGGAAAGCACAATGATTAAGAAAAATAGTACTACAAGTTAGTTCTGAAGTCAGAACTCTAATTTTATTTTATTCTGTGCTAGTTTTAAAAACTCAGATGGTAAGCATGACACAGATTCTGAAAGCCTGTTTGTTGTCTGATGGTTTGTCTACATGACTAAGATGAACACATTGACTGCTGAACTGAAATTGAGCTCATCAACCATTATTGTTGTAGACTTTCCAAAATGCGGTCTTTTGGTTCATATTTCTGTTAAGCTGTGTAAACGATATTTCGCATAGAACATATTGAAATACTAGCCTTCATAGAACAATCCTAAAACATTTCTAAAAACATAGGGGTCAAACTACCTGTGAATCTTAAAAGACTGATATGTCATATTGTTATCCCTGTCAATGACAGAAAATATTAATATTGTCCCACTGAATTTTATAATAAAATACGTTTATCTATTTTATTTCTTTGGATAATCTTGTTTAAATAAGTCAGGCAGTAAAACAAACAAATAAACAAATTTAAGCACATCAAGGAAAGGTGTTATACAAATCAGTCTAGAATCCAAATGGTGTGAACAACAAAAAGGCATTGATCATCCACAGATCATTTATTAACATTTGGGAGACATACACCAGTATTTTTGGACTCTCTAAGGTTAAAGAGTACCCACCCAGAACTTATATTTCCTAGCTTACTCCACAAGGTGGGTATTAAGTTAATTATTTGTATTAAAAAGCAAGCAGATAATTTTGCACAAAGAAAGGATCCTGACTGGAACATGATATACCATAGAAGTGAACAGTGCTTTGAGGAAGGATGCAGAATTACTGAAGTTCTGGCATTTTGAAAGGAAGATAAGGACTCTATATATCCAAATAGATCAAGATCTATCTCATATGAAAGCATCAGGGTAACCTGATTGGTATAAGACAGAAAAGTACACAGACTGGAATCTTCAGGATTAAGAAGAGGAGGAAGGCTTCTTCTTTTTGATATGATTGTATCACAGTGAACCCTGCCAAATGACAGAGCACCAAGTTACTGTGGAGTAAGTTTGTATAGCAACAATGTGATCTTATCCACAGCGAAAAGCCACATATCAAATACTTTATTGTATTCTATTATGGTTTCTTGGTGTGAGTTTATGGATAGAGAAACAAAGTGAAGCTTCAGAATGGTTTGGGATTTGTTTGCTTGTTTAATTGTCCAACTTAGTTTTTACTGTTGTGTCTTTTTTACTGATCAAGACAGAAATTTTTTTTCTGCTGTTTGCTTTACAGTAACTTCTACCGTAGTAAGTCTTCAAGATTGAGGCAGTGCAGCCTATGATAATCACATATTAATACAAGATCAAAACATGTATAGTCATCAATAATAACAATAACACGGTCTATTATACTCCATAGTTTCTTTCTTTATGAAAGTAATCATGTGCAAGAGAAACATTCAGCAGCTTGTCACCTTGCTTCTGTACTTATGACTTATGTGGTTTGCGTGTATCCACATGTGTAGGGAATGAGGAGTAAGAAGCAAAGATGATCCCAAATACATATTACAATAGTTGTTTCCCAACCACATGCAGCTTTTATACAAGAGTGTGTGTTACGTATCAGTTGGGCATTACAGAAGACATTGTACAAACCTGGACCAAGATAGGGGTCAGGCGCTTTGCTTTCAGCCATTTCTGGAATCTTTCTGTCTTCCACAGAGCCCTCTCAATGCTACATCTTTTAGTCTGGGTAAGGGAAGTGCAAATTCTCTCATCAGACTCGTCATGTTGGTATTTTGTGGTTAATCGGGAGATCTCAACCAGTCGCCAACTTTTGCTGTCATCTGAATAATTCCCAGGGTAACGGGACAGAGAGCTTGGAGGGAGGGTTAACTGTGAGGAGAGCCAACTGTCAAACCTGTCATCAAAACACAAACATAAAAGAGTATTAATCCACCTTTACCCAGTTTAGCATGGGAATGTTTTCCAATACTTTAAGATAGGCTTCAAAAAAGAGATCTATAAAATGGCTAAATAAAGACTATTTTTGGAAGAATGTTAATCTTGTGGCAAGCACTCTGTGTTATTGCCACTGGAAGAGTCTAATACATTTTCCCCATTCCTTACTTTATTGGTGAGAAAAGAAATTGTAGAATTAACTACAATAACCCTAAGGGTAGTTGAAGTTCAGTACATCTGACTACATCCAATATTAGACATATTTATGCTCAGCAAAACTGCTATTGCTCTTTTGCATACTCATTAATACCATCTTTGCTATTTATCTTGCAGATTTGATTTGAAGGTCTTTGAGATTTTTCAGTCATATCCTTGGGTGGGTTGTGAATATCAAGATTCCATTATTTTGACAGAACAGCATCAGTCAGAATGAAACCATTGGACCTGACCCTTGAAGGAGAGGAAATGGTGGACATAAATAATTAACAGTGTGTCAGCTCCGAAAGTATTAGGAAGCCCGGAGCTGACATTCTGCCAGAAACCACCACGGGGGTCACCTCCAATGCTCAGCTATGAACAAAACAGCTGAGTGTCAGAAACAAAGCAACAGAGGGAAATAGGCACCAGACCAGGCTGCTGACACCGCAGACCGCCCCGCTGTGAAGAAAACAGCTGAGGGGCGGCATTAGGATAGTGCAGGGCACCATGCCGGAATGGAACAGAAACAGCTATATGGGACAAGCTACTGGGTGCCTTGAGAAGAAAACTACCTCCATCCACACCGAGGCCAGAAAGATGCAAACAAAACAAGCCCAACCGCCCTCATGAATGTGGGGTGTGGCTGAGGGGCATGTGCATGGGAGACAGGCATGGTGGAGCATGGCAGATAGGTATTTCAATGGTGGAGGGAGCACTGGCTGTTAATGCTAACTTCATTTACATGGGTGTTATGTCAGTACGATTGTAGTGGATTAAACCTTGAATTTCACCTCTTCTTGGCTCAAGTAAGTTTCTGGTTTCTACTATAGCTGAACAGAACCTAACACAGTGATGACATATTCTGCAGATATGTATTTTGTGTTAATAGTTATTTAAATGTCATAATCATTGAAAACTTTTGCATTTACAAAGATGGCTGATTTTCTTCATCAACCTTCAGTATTAGCTTTCTTTTCATCCCATTGTAAAAACATAAAAAGGTATGTAAACATGTTTGGTGTAGCATCCATTTGGCATCAAAGCAGAATATCATAGCTTGCTTTCAAGATTGTTAGACTGTAAGAATGGCTCTTTTGTGGCATTTGTCTAAAGCATAAAGAGAAGGTCCCAAAGTTTGTTATGGAAGGTTAGTTTCCGTTTCCTCTAAGCCCTAAACTTGACTTCCCCTAGGAAAGTACTCCAGGAGAAGAAAATACCTCTTAGAATCAAAAGCAAGTGTATAGTTTTTATAATGTATGGTTCTATATTTCAGTGTGAATGATTTTTCCGTGTGTGTGTGTGTGTGTGTGTGTGTGTGACACAGTGCTTTTGTAAGGAATGTTGGAAATAATTTAACAGAGGGAGGACACTTATAACTCTACCAATGTTGGTGAATAAAACACCAGTGCTAATTGTTGCTGTTGGGAACAAATGCCTATTCCTAGAATATACATTTGTAAACATTCTTTCAACAAACTTTTCTCAACTTGCAGCTACTTACTTGCCATCTAACTTGCTTTGGTAATTCAGAAGGAGCTATTTATAGAGATGTCATCAAATTCTATCCAAAGAATCATAAAGGGCAGCAGTGAAGAAGATATCTGGAGCCTTAAAGACAGGTGGTTATATAGATCTATCTATATGGTTGCTAAGAGTTGATATCTACTGCATAGCACCTAATCAAACACCAGTCGATACAAATCAAAGACATAAATGTAAAGCAAAGCAAACTGAAGCTCCATTGTGAAACCAAATTTAAGCAACAGGCAGACCAAAATTATTTTATAAAGTATATCCTTAGGCCTTTTTTCACAAACCTTCACACTATGAAAATGTTGTGAATTTGGGCTTTTTCTATTTTGTCTCTCTCTCTTGCAAACTGACATATTTATAAATCTATAAAATGTTCAAATGTTGACCGAATAGTGCTCTCACAGCTTCCACAGACGTACAAAATACACACTCACACATACACACTAAGTGGCAGACATTCACAAAAATATCCTAAATGTTGCAATGCTTCCAATAAATCAAGGGAACCTATTGCAATTTTCTCTTATTATAAATATATTCAAACCTGAAGCTTTGCAAGATGATCAGGAGTGCACAATAAAACTATTTTAAAGTTGATATGACTTATGACTCATTTGACTTAATTGACTAACTTTGAAAGTGTATTGAAAGATGCATATGATTTTGAAAACTGCCTTAATAATTCTAAGCAATGTATTTCAGAACTGATTTAAGAACTTGGGCTACGATGTTCGCTTAGAAAACAATTCCAATAGAATCTTTTCAGAGTAGGTGATTTGATCATTTGATACATTAATGCTAAATGTATTTAAAATTGCATGATTTTTTACCCTCTAGCTCCAAAAAGAAAAAGAAATCTCTGCAAAGTCTTTGACTTTCAAAAAGTACTAGATTCTTAAGTGATCTTTATGAATGGCTGTTTTTTGACAGTACAATCCTGTGTATTTTTACTCAGAGATAAATCCTACTCTTTGTAATGTGTATAATTATACGACAGCAACATCAAATAACTGTTTCCTTATGGTGGTTGCAGCCAAACATTATTTTATGTGGTGCAAATTCAGTTCTGATACTGAAATTGTCCTAGTGTAGATCATGTAGTTACAGACTTTGGGATACAACGGATAATCTGATATTACAGAAAAGAAAGTCATGTTCCTGAGTTTAAGCAATGGATTCAGGATATGAGCTGTTGTCTATGTTTGAAAAGACTTTGCTCTAAAAATGAGAAAGAGGCTTCATTGTTATCCTACATGATTCAGATTTTAGCTTAATGTTTGAATTGATTTTATATAATCCTGTATTTGCACTTATTATATACATCACTATTGTTGCTCTTACTACATTTAATTTATTTAATCATCCTCATATATTTTGCTCTTTTTTCTTCACTGTATTACCACACTTCAATTTAGACTTTTTTCTTTTGTAATCCACCACCTTAACAATAAAAAAAATCTCTATATACATTTATACCCTCAAGATCTGGCATATGTGAAATTATTTTCATCTTTCAACTTTTAATTTGAGAATTCCTCTGACTTTAAATAACATCTAACTAAAAGCCGATGTGATTTTATGAAGAGCATGTTGGATTTGAGTTTGAAAATCCCTGGTTAACTCATGAACTGAATGCTCTCTTATTTACTAAATCCTCCTTGGCTTCATTTCAACATATATAAGGGAGGCATCCCAAAAGTGTGTGTAATAGAGTTCCTTTGAGGATAAACTCAATGAAGATTGTAAGGAAACTTACCTGAAAATATTTTTAAATCAGAAATTGTCACTGCAATCTGCTAAACTTGTTGCAGCCTATCATTTAGTATTCAGTATAAATGGCTAAACAGATTAAGCCCCAAATAGATCTTTTCCCTGGAATTCTTTAGGGCAAAATGAAAATGCTCTGAGACCCTGACCTTACCTGCAGGGAACTGGATTCCAGTATCATGTTGTATAAGTTACTGACATCTTGAAATGTTTTGTGGAAAAAAGAATAGATTAGAATGTAGTTCGTTATTCTATCACTTTCTTTCATCTGAAGCTTTCTCTCTAGCCATGCAAGGCATGAGAGACTTCTATTCAAAATGCTTTTGCAAATAACAGAGCAAGTAATGGCCCTGAGGACACTACATAGACATAAAACCTCAGCGAAAAGTTTTATATTTTGAATAGAGATAAGCAAATCTCTCGTTTCTACATGGAGTCATTTTGCTATCAAGTTTTTTCCATGATTCTGTTTCATTCTTATTAATTTGCATCTTTACCCCCCAATTCTCTCTTAAAATCCTTTATAAAAAGATTATAACTATGCCTTTTAAGAGTAAAACCATAGTATTCAGAGATATGTAAAACCCCTTCAAGAATAAATTCCGCTCTGTGTGCAAGTTTATTACATGTGAACCAAGTAATTATGCACATAATTGATAAAGAATAGATTCCGGGGAGATCCTTAACTTTCTGTATAGAGTTTTTATTTTCAGTAAAAGTAGAAAGTCATAAGACTAAGCAATAAAAGAAAAATATCTGTAACTTACTGGCCAGTTTCATCTCACTTGAAGCCAAAAAAAGTTTGATTTAATATGCTTTATTGTCATTTTGATTGGTGTACTGGTTGTGGGTAAATAGTTCAGCAATTAAGAACTAACCCCTTAAGGGATTAACTTCTGGGAAATGTAGTTTTATGCCACGTGATCGCATTGGTTTTTCTAATTGGCCAGTGGGGCTTTTCAAATTGTAATCTTGCTGGGATATTCTCTCCCCTCAAAGCAGGGGCCATTTTCACTCTTACAAAACTGCATGGAAAGTACCTCTTTTCACCTACATGAAAAGGAACAGACTTTATATATCTCAGAAGAATCCCTTCAGTAACTGTAAATTGTTGATTGAGAATACCTGAAGAGAATAAAGTAATGTATAATTATACCTCTTCTGTGGAGTTTAACTACCTGTGATAAGCAGTCTGTGCGCTTGAAACAGAACAATTGGTATCCTATGGTTTATGACTTGATGTACTATACACGTTATGTTGATGTCCTATGTAAGTTCAATAAACCTTAATTAAACTGTATATAAAATAAACAGGATATTATGCAAATATATTACATACCACTCAAGTAGCATTGGTGTGACTCAGTATCAGGGTTCCAGTTAAACTCCTCATATCCATTCAGAACTCAGAGACAAAGTCCTTCCAAGTAAGAATTTATTAAAGAAGTCATACTGGCATTTCTGGAAAAACCTGAATCTGAACTTCCGGATTTTCCCATCACCCGAGTGCATTTTACAATCCACCCCCTTACACCCATCACACCATCACATTGCGCAATCCAGTATAGCTATAAGATAAACCCCTTCTTCAGTTAACCCTCCCAGGTACTGGTTGACTAGCCTTGACATTCTCCAAGAATGTTATTTAGACTACCAACTATTCTTTAAGAGATTATCCCTCCCAAATTCTCAGGCACTAACATTGGCAGCAAAGAAGCTTCTGCAAATAAAACTGCTTCCAAAGCTGACACTCAGTTCTGATTAATTGTCACTGTTTAAAAAATACTGTAGGTACAGGTTGTCCTTGACTTACAACTGTTCATTTAGTGACTGTTCAAATTTACAAAGTTATTGCACAATTAGCTTTGACTTACAACCATTTGCTTAGTCAGCGTTTGAAGTTACAACAGCACTGAAAAAAGTGACTTATGTCTATTTTTTACACTTATAGTCATTGCAGTATCCCCACGATCAAAATTCAGATGCTTTGCAGCTGGCATTTTTTATAACAATTGTAGTGTCCTGGGGTCCTGTATCACCTTTTGCAAACTTCTGACAAGCAAAGTCAATGAGGAAACCCAATTAACTTAACAACTATGTTAATAATTTAACAACTGCAGTGATTAACTTAATAACAGTGGCAAGAAAGATCATAAAATGGGGCAAAACTCACTTAACAAAAATCACCTACCGACAGAAAATTTGGCCTCAATTATGGCCATAAGTTGAGGACTACCAGTAGACAACTTTCAGCATCACTTACTGCTCCTTTTTTTCAGTCCCTAAAGTTCCCAGAACTGTGATTCCTCGTGGCTATTTTAAAAGAAAAATAATAAAATATTTGGTTTAACCCCATTCCTAAATGGGATTTTAAAAAGTGTGAGAGCAGGTTTTGATTTTGCTTCTCCAGTAATATTAGCACACTGCCACAATTTCTTCCTATGTCCTTTGGAAGCTGATCCTTGGAAGATAACAAAAAAGCAATCACAAAAAAGTTGTCCAACTCTGGCACAGACATTTTTAATAATGTACTTTCTATTTCCTCTTCTTCAGTATGGCAAAAGCACCCTGGTGCCTTCCAAATGTAGTCTACAATTGGTAGAGTTCCTTGTTATTACTAGGGGCTCATAATAATTGAAGTCCAAAATATATGGAGGACCCAGAGTGCTGAACTTAGCCACCAGACATACAGTTACCTCTGTGAAAAGTTATCATACACCTTATTATTTTTTATAATAAAAAGACTTTATGAAATATACTCATTTGTTTAGCTATATGCATAAGATGTTTCCATAAGTTGAAATGAAACAAACACACACCACATCTCACTGAAGATCAGCAAGGATCCGATGTATTTGAACAATGCAGCAAAGTAGATGGTGTTTTTTAAAAAAAAAAAAATCTCACTTGCTACTATGCTGAATTTTTTGGAAATTTAATAGCTAATCTCAATATTCCTAGAGATTAAAGAAAAATGTTTTTAGAGTATCCTTTCCATCTTCACTGTCTTGCTGAATTTATTAGTATTGTTCATACAAACCTAGTATCATTTCATAAATTCAGGGAATCTTTTGAGGTGCATCCTTATTTGAAGGAAGCTTATTTGCCTTGATGACCCTTGGCACCCCAACATAGTTGATACCCCTATATACTATAGTCATTGTTGCTAGGATTTGTGTCCATAAAGTAAAACTGAAGCATGGTTGTTGCCAAATACTAATAACATTTTTTGTAAGGCTTTATGAATTAAGTTTTAATTCATCCCAAAGGCTGGCTCAATTGTCACAAAATATTTAGAACCCGAAAGTAATAATAAAAGTGGCGTTTGCACTTTTGTGTACATATTTCAGAGCATTTTAGACATAACGTGAGCCCAGTTTGCCTCCAATCACATATTGAACATTCATATTGAATAGCAAGAGGCGGGAAAGATGCTCCAATCCTTCAGCCCATTCAGAGAATTTCCAAAAGTTTAAAAATGCAGAGATATACAAGATATCCATAGGACCGCTTGCAATCTGTAGGTCCAATCATGTGTGTCTGTGCTGGGGATTTAAAAATATAAATACAAAATAGCTAAAAGTATATATACTAGGTTTTACCAAGGCTGTCATGATTATATTATAGTACCTTCAATATGAGAGCAGAGAAAAAAGAAATCAACTTATTTATCTGGTTCAGAATAGGATAAAATTATACTGTAGTTTACTAGCACAAAAATTTCTGTCTGCTACACTACCAATTGTTTTAAAGCATTTGAAATTATATAAATAATTGGAAAAGAATGAGTATTTCTCTCAGAACTCTCTCTGTTGTATACTGCGCATGTGCAGGAAGTCAACTAGAAGCTGATTGGTTGTTGAAGCGGCGCTTCCCATTGGCT
>JAEANM010027895.1:0-10462 GCA_017656035.1 Myanophis thanlyinensis
GTGATGTGCTGGTGGAAGTTCGGCATTGCATGTTTGAGGTTGGCACTATTGAAGTCACCAGCCACAATAAGTACTGCGTCCCAGTGTTGAGATTGCTGTTGTGTGATGGCCTCATGCAGTTCGTGTAGGGCAGTGTTTGTGTCTGCCTAAGGTGGGATATAGACTGCGCTGACTGTGATAGATGTGAACTCTCGGGGCAGGTAGAAGGACCAGCATTTGACGGTTAGGAGTTCCAGGTTTGGTGTGCAGGAGCATGTGAGAGGGACGGTGTTTATGCTGTTGCACCAGTTGTTATTCACCATCAAACATACACCTCCTCCCCTGGACTTGCCTGATTCTAGTGTTCTATGCATGTGGTATACCGAGAAGAACTCGGCTGGTTGGATAGCATGGTCTGGTACTGCTGGGTTCAGCCAAGTCTCAGTGAAGCAGAGAAGGTTACAGTCCCAAATGTTTCTACGGAATTTTATTCTGGTCCTGAGGTCATCGAGCTTGTTGTCCAGTGATTGGACATTGGAGAGTAAGATGCTAGGTGAGGTGTGCGGTGTGCGCGGGCCCTCAGTCGGTTCCTGATGCCAGCTCATCTTCCTCATGATCGGTGATTTGACAGTCAACTGCGGTCATCCAGGGAAGCTATTCTTGCATGTAGTTTCAGGTCAGTTTGCCCAAATTAGAAATGGACATCAAAACATGTGATAGATTGTCTTCTCTCCTCTCTTACCTATACTGGCAGCACTTAAGAGAACTTAGTAATGCAGCATTCAGAAATCTTTCATAATCCAATGTGTGCAACTACCACATGGAATCAGGAAGGGAATCATTGTTCAGATATTGAAAATAAGCTTTCTCTGAAGCCTAGTCCATTCCTAAAACATCTCTTGTTCATCATGGAAAATGGTGAATAAGCAAAGCAGAAAGTTGGATTGAATGGATTCTATTTTTCCTCCAAGTTTCCCTTTCTGTGAGTGAACTGCCATCTCTAATGCTCTCAGCAAAAACCATCTAAACAGGAGTATCAAACTCAAGGCCCGTGGGTTGGATCTGTCCCATAAGGTGGTTAGATGAGGCCCATGGGGCCATCTTGGAAACAGTGAAGGACTGGCCCATGGCACCTCAGCCTGCCTTGGCCCCACCCTCTGGGCATGTACACAGGAGGCAGCAAATGCACACAGAGCGCTTCCCTTTCACCCAGGATGCTAGTCTTAGCACACTTGCCACTTCTTGTGTGAATTCTCAGGGGGGCAGGGCCGAGACAATGCCATGGATCTAAAGCTGGCCATGGTCCAACCCAGGTGGCCACTAAGGTGGTAAATCAGTGCCCCACTTGCTGGCCTTTCACTGGGACCACCCTAACCCTGGGTGAGAAAGCCATACTGCCAATCTCGACCCTTGTCCTTGTCCCTTCCTCAGCACAGAGGAAGAAAGGAGATGGCAATGAGATGGAATGGGACCTTTAGGACCGTGGGGCTTCTGCCTGCCAGGTGTGATGGGTGATCGCAGGGAGTGTGGGGGGACGTGGCAGGTGAGCAGTGGTGGCATGTGGCTTCTAGCATTTCAGGGGGGCAGAAGCAGAACTGCCCTCTTGACATCAGGTGATGAAGCAACAGAGGGGAGGCAAAAGGGGAAACTGCTGTTCCACAAGTTTTTTTTTAATCTGCTAGAGGCTCCAGACAGGCTTCCCATTTTGATCCCTCCCCCATCATTGCCTCTGCGTGGCTCTCCATCACTTCTCCCAGACCTGCACATGAGTTTGTGATTGTGTGTGCACATAGGGGGGGAGGTGTCCAGCAGCAGGGGCTCCACAGTTTGCTGTGACCACTGGACTGGCCTTCAAAAAAGCATGAACAGCAGCAGCAACACTGGTAGCAAGCAGAGTGGTGGGGGGCACATATGATGCAGACCACCGGACACACCTGCTCCATCCCACATGGCTGGAATGGGCAGGCAGCTGCCCAGCGCATTCAGCAGTCTGGACTGCGTGCCTCCCCCTGCACCTTTGCCTCCAGCGACTGCTGCTGCCATGGGCCAAGACATGAAGCAAGGGGTGGGGGGCTGCTGCCAGACACCATTGGACTGCCTACACCATCTGTCTGTTTTTATTTGCATTTGGAGAACAGGTCACTGCTGGTCATCTTCACAGATCTTGCCCTTGGTCCATGCGTGGAGCGTGTTCCCCTTGCACACCCTGGCACTGCTGTGGGCTGCTGCCACCACCGAAGCTGCCAGAAGCTCATGTAGATCCATTAGGCTGCTGCCATCACCACCCAGAGCCTCAGACCACACAGCATGAAGGAGGCAAAGCAGCCAACTAGAAAGCCCAAGTAGAAATGGTAGATCATACCCAGGCCCAGCAGGTGAAAGTCAGGATTGCATGCCTCCCACCATCTCTGCTGGGCCTGGGCAGCCATGGTGCCAATGGGGATCTGGCTTTCCCCACTCATGATAGCCAACTTTTGCCTTCTGGGCCAGGGCGTACTCTACCATTTCTACTCAGGCTTTCTAGATAGCTGCTTCACCTACTTTGGGTTGGGTGGGCCTGCAGCAGAGCTGATATGCATTCGGTATGTGAGGACAACACTGTCATGCCCCAATCAGAGTCAGAATCTGTGGGGGAGTATGAGTTGGAACGGGAGCCAGCAGAGATAGCGAGGACGGCTCCATTGGCATTGGGGAAAACTGGGAAAGGGCAAAGTCGGTATGGGCAAGGCTTGCCTGAAATAGCAGGGCCTGCAGACAGGGAAAGCTCAGGAGACAAGCAAAGATTATCCCCTCCTGATGTCCCCAAGAAGACATAGGGAGCAGAGAGGGGCAGATCAATGCAGGTTGAGCAGGCTACGATGGAGGAGAGTGTCCTACCCCCTCTCACAAGGCACACCTGGAAACTGAGATATAAGGAGATGCCGGTGGGAGGGGCATTTGTCAGAAACAAACATTGAGTTTGTGGAGCCTCATGTTTGATTGCCAAAGCCTGGAATTTTGCTGTGCTCTGCTTTGTGGGGGTTGCCTAGTTTGTCTGCTTCATAGAAACTCTGGCCATGGTTCCTGTGGGGCTAACTTGGCTTGTTGGACTGCTGGCCCTGATTGTTATGTGGCTATTCTTGCTCATTGGAATATTTGCAGACAGAGGCTTCTGAAGGTACATGGGAGCTTTGCTCCAGGACTGTTAGTAACTGTGGGAACAGTTTTTTGGGCAAAGTTGTGGCAATAAAGGGAAGCTGGACCAATTCTCTGACAGCATTGTCAAAGTGCCACCATTGGTTCAGCCTCCAGACGAGCCAATGCAGTTGGAGGCTGCACAACTTTGGTTGACCCTAGCTGAAAAGGATCACTGCCACTGTGAAGACCTTTGCCTCTATTGTGGTGGCCAAGGCCATATATGGACAAGGGTCCTGCTAAGGCACCCAAAGCATCAGCAGGAGCAGTGGCAGGAAACAGGTATGGCCCTGCCTAGAGGGCTCCATAGGTCAGGCTCATTTGGCAGTGGGTCAGCTACCACCACCAAAGTCAACTTTTTGGAAACACCTCATGCTAGTAGTGAGTGTCTTCATGCCAGGTCAGGGACTGGTGGAGATTCAGGCCCTGGTAGACTCAGGGGCCATGGCCAATTTCATGGACGTAGCCTTTGCCACACAGTGGTCCATCCCCCAGCAGCAGGTGTCCCTGCTGGACTTGGTGCAGGCGATTGATGGTCAGTCCCTTCGTTTGGCCCCTGTGCTTGCCGTGACCAGACCCCTTTCACATGCATATTGGGCTGCATGCAGAAGAAGCTGTGTTCTACGTTGCTGCCATACTTCACTTCCCAGTGGTGCTGGGGTTGGAATGGTTACAGGCTCATAATCCACAGATTATCTGGTCATCTGGGATAGTATGGTTCCCCAGCAAGAAGAGTGCCATCATCTGCAAGACTGCGCAGAGGGTGTGGTGACACATGTAGATCTGGATCTACCTATGGAGTTGGTGGACTATGCTGACATGTTCAGGGAAAAGAAGTTTGATCAGCTGCCCCCACATCGGTCTTATGACTGCCTGATTGATGTGGTGCCCAATACCAAATTGCCGGTGGATTGGATTTACTCCCTGTCAGAACCAGAGTTGGCAGCATTACAGGACTTTATTCAGAAGAATCTTTGGAAGTGATTTATCTGGCCTTCCACCTTTCTGTTGGCTGCACCAAGAAGTCGGAAGAGCTATGCCTGTGCTGTGATTATCACAAGTTGAATGCAATCACAGTACAGAACCAGTATCTGCTTCCCCTCATCCCTGAACTGATCAAGCAGCTTCGTCAGACCAAGATCTTCACAAAGTTAGACCTGTGGGAGGGTCTACAACTTGGATTGTGTCTGTGCCAGTGACAAGTGGAAGATGGCCTTCCAGACATGTTATGGTCACTGAATATACCGTAATGCCGTTAGGCTTGACCAATGTGCCCAGTGCATTTATGCATTTTATGCATGATTGTTTCCAGGACTTACTGGATCAGTTCATGGTTGTTTACATGGACAACATCCTGGTCTACTCATCATCCCCGCAGGAACACTGGAGACATGTGCGGCTGATATTACAATGTTTGTGAGATAACCACCTATTTGCAAAGCAACAGAAGTTTGACAAACAATGATCGATTTTTTGGGTCATCATATCTCACCTGTCAGGGTGGAGATGGACCCAGAGAAAGTCAAGTTGTTGCAGGTATGGCAACCTCTGCAGTGGTGAAAGACGTGCAGCGACTGTTGGGGTTTGTCAATTATTGCATGTTTGTTCCCTGCTTCATGGCCTTGACTGTTCCCCTTTCTAACCTGTTCAAGAAAGGAGAGAAGTTCTGCTGGGGAGCTGAGGAGCAGAGAGTTGCCTTTACCTCCCAGCCCATCCTTAAGCATCCTGATCTGTTCCGGCCATTCGTGGTGGAGACGGATGCATCGGATGTGGCCATCGGGGCCATACTCCTACAGGCCTATGCTCCCGCAGGCACCTTTGTTCCCATGTGCCTATTATTCCCAGAAGCTGTCAGCTCAGGAGCAAAATTACACTATCTAGGACAAGGAGCTGTTGGTAGTTAAAGCTGCCTTCAATACTTGGGGCACCATCTGGAGGGGACCCGCCACAAGGTCAACATTCGGATGGACCATCACAACCTGGAACATTTACATACGACCCAGGCATTGAACCAGTGCCAGGTGCAATGGTTGCTGTTTTTCTCCCAATTTGATTTTTGCTGACCTATGTTCCAAGTAGGAGGAATCAACACACTGAAGTGCTATCCGAAAACTCGAGTATACCCAAAGGGAGGACAAAATTCTGCCTTGAATGGTGATTCCATCGAAGTGGTTCACAGCCACTAAGGAGCCCATGAACTTCTGGGTTAGAATTCGTGAGGCTCAGCAGCAGGATCTGTTTGTAGTGGTTCATTGAGAGCTGGATGGTCCCATTCCATGATCACAACAACATGCCTGGAGGACCCCTTTGTGATCCTATTCTGTGACAATGTCATGACAGCCCAGTGGAGGGTCACTTTGGGGTCTTCAAAACATTGTACTTCATCTCCAGAAAGTTTTGGTGGCTGTGCCTCAGGCATGGTGTGTCAGGATATGTGGTGTCATGTGGGATTTGTCGACAGGCCAAATACACTACCAGTGCACTCCCTGGTCTCTTGCAGACCTTGGGGGGGGGGGGTGATTTTGTTGGACTTTCTGAGTTGCCCCCATCAAAGGGCACCATGACCATCTTGGTGGTGGTTGGCATGCTCACCAAAATGGCCCATTTTATTCTGTATGTGGATCTTCCTACTGCATGGGCAACGGCCCAACTATTCATTGCTCATGTGTTTCAGCTACATGGATTACCAGATTGAGTCGTGTTGGTCTGGGGGCTGCAATTTATGGCACACTTTTGGCAGAATTTACTCACGGAACTGCAGGTATAGGCATGTCTGTTGTCCTCCCATCACCCCGAAACTGACAGAGGCACAAAGAGAGTGAATGACATCTTGGAACAGTACCTCTGCTGTTTCAGCAACACCCAACAGGACAATTGGGCAGAAGTGCTGGCTCTGGCGGAGTTTGCCTACAACGCTCAGCATGCATCCACCCACGTATCCCTGTTCTTCACCAATTACAGCTTCCATCCAGGGGTTTTTCCATTGTCTCTGTCTGACACTCCAGTTCCGACCATGAATACGTTCCTTCAAGAACTGAAAGCCATGAACTAAATGGTTCGGAACCAGCTGGACAAAGCCAAGGAGGACTGCAAATGCTTAGCAGACTGGCATCATTGAGACATCCCTCAATTAGCTGTGGGCAATCAGGTTTGTCTTTCCACACGATACCTGCCAAAAGTGTGGCTATCAAAAAAACTTGATCACCACTACTTGGACCCATTTCTGGTTGAAGTGGTGATCAATCCTGTGGCATTTCGCTTATCTCTTCTGCAGACCATGTGGAGTCACCCTGTCTTCCACAGGTCATTGCTAGTACCAGTAGGGGCTGACAGTCCACATCGGCCAGCTCCACTGCTGTTGGGATCAGTAGCCCCTCATGGAGAGGAGGAGTACAAAGCTGCAGTTGGTGCAGAGTGTGGCCACGCGGGTGATTTTGGGGGCTCCTTGGAGCTCCCATATTACACCTCTCCTGCGTAAGTTACACTGGCTTCCTGTGGCCTTCCGGGTGCGATTCAAGGTGTTGGTTCTTACTTCATGGCTTGGGACCCGGATATTTACGGGACCGCCTGTTGCCACCATCAGCCTCCCCCGGCCAGTGCATTCCCACAGAGTGGGCCTCCTTGGGGTTCCATTGCCTGGACATTGTCATCTGGCAGCACCAAGGGTTTGAGCCTTCTCTGTGGGGGCACCCTCCCTTTGGAACAAATTGCCCCCGGAGATCCGGACCATTACAGACCTGCAGACCTTCCGGTATGCATTAAAAACTTATTTGTTCCAACAGGCAGGTCTGGCCTAGCATTAATTATTTGGGGTTTTAAACTGGTTTTAAATTTTATAATTTTTATAATTTTTAAATCAACCACTCAATTTAATTATTTTAATTGGTTTTTAATTGTGATTTATTCATTGTTTCTTTTTAGATGGTTGTACACCGCCCCAAGTCCCTTCTCAGGAGAGAGGCGGTATATAAATTTAAATAAATAAATAAATAGACAGCATTCAAGATTCCTGCTAGTTAAGGGGCTGGTTTCAGTACCTTGAGGCAGGGAAAGATTATGGACCAGAGGACATCATCTGGGTTGATTCTGCAGATGTCCATGCTCCTTGTCAAATCCACAACTTCCATGCCCAATTCCCACAATGTCCCAGTCCACATGGTCCATGGGGAGGGAGCTCTGCAGAGAGATGCCTCCTTCAGAGTTGGAATCTGCAGGGGAGTATGAGTTGGAATGGGAGCCAGCAGAGATAGAGAGGATGGCTCCATTGGCCTTGGGAGAAACTGGGAAAGGGCAAAGTCAATCTGGGAAAGGCTTGCCTGAAATAGCAGGGCCTACAGACAGGGAACAAATGAGCAAGGATTACCCCATCCTGATCCAAGAAAACATAGGGAGCAGAGATGGCAAAATCAAGGTAGGTTGAGCAAACTATGAGGGAGGAATGTATCCCATCCCCTCTCACAAGACACATCTGGAAACTGATATATAAGGAGGTGCTGGTGGGAAGGGAATTTCTCAGGAACAAACGTTGAGTTGTGGAGCCTCATGTTTGATTGCCAAAGCCTGGAATATTTCTGTGTTCTGATTTGTGGGAGTTGCCTAGTTTGCCTGCTCATGGAAACTCTGGCCCTAGTTCCTGAGGGGCTAACCTGGCTATTTGGACTGCTAGCCTTGGTTGCTGTGTGGCTACTCTTGTTCACTGGAATACTTGCAGCCAGAGGCTTCTGAAGGTGTGTGTGGGAGCTTTCCTTCAGGACTGTTAGTGACTGTGGGAACGGTTTTGGGGCACAGTTGGAGCAATAAAGGGAAGTTGGATCAGTTCTCTGACTGTATTTCTTTCGTGCCACATCCCAGGTCATCACATTCACACTCCATATGCAAGCCAAGGGTGAGAGTGCCGAGGAGAAGATGAACAGTGGCAAGCTGCTCTCCGGCCGCAAGCAAAAGCAGACAGTTAGACCAAGTAAGTGTGTCCAGTGGTCCATATCACATGCCTCCCCCCACCCCTGCCAGCTGCTGTTGCTGCACATGCTGCTGTGATGGCCAACCTGGTGGAGGGTTCTTTGGAGTTGCAGTGTATGCCAGCTGAGGGACCAGCAGGCTGCGGGAGCTGCCAGAAAGGATCAGCCCCCATGCACAAAGGGCGGCAAGTGGGTGATGGCCAACTGTTTCCAGCACCAGCTACCCCACCCCGTGTCACTTTGCAGCAGCGGCACCCCCACTCTGACCCCTGAGGCATCTCACCTCATCTCTTTGATGAGCCTCCCTCCCACCATCCCACCCACCAGAGATCCCTGGATTCCCTCACCAATACCATCTGGCCCATGCAAGCAACATCAAGCTGACCCTGCCCAGTTGGCCATGACCACCTCAGCTATGCCCCCCACCCTATCCCCCTGAGGACAACAACAATGCTGATGCAACCCATAAAGAAATCAAATTTGACACCCCTGATCTGAACAAAAGATTATTGTCAGCACTGTGGAGCTCATCTCTGTAACATTAGCACATCCATGAACACACAGGATGATTCTACATACTGTGCCAGAAAGGGTTAACTTCATTCAAATGGAAAGTATTGCCAGTAAACAGATTCTCCCAAAGCTGATTATGCAAGAAAGAAACAAGTACAGGTAGTCTTCGAGTTGCGAATGTAATTGAGACTGCCCATTCTGTTTGTAACCTGAGAATTCGTGTGAGTGAATCTTGTACCTTGAATGCAATCACTCCCTCCTTTCGCCCATGCATTCACAATATGTACATGAGGTATTTCAGGGTGGGAAAGGCCATGGGGGACCTAATGATGGAACAGGCCATCTGCTTAAGACCACCCAATGCCTCCCCATCCCATTGAAATAGCTCATGTTCCCCAGAATTCCCCAGTCACACTGGGTCATTTACTATGCGACGATCCAGCAAGCCTCTTAGCAGCGAGCTCCATAGCTCCCTTTTGAGCTGCAAAGTGCTGGACGAGCCCTGCGCATGCCAAAATGATGCTTTGGAGGGACACACATGGCTAAGACGCTGGAGAGGAGACAGCTTGCTAGATCTTCACATGGTAAGTGACCCAGCACAGCAGGTTGGGTGGGGGGAAAGCAACTGTGGGGAGCATGAGGTATTTCGGCTCCGGAGCTCTGTTTTGGGCTGCAAAGTGCCATATGAAACCTGCACACACCAAACAGAGCTGCTGTTTTGGGCTGAAAAGGCTTTTTGCAAAGATAGCAAAAGGCTTTGGAAACAAAGGAAAGCTTCACTGTTTCCGGCCTTCCCTCCATTTGCAAAGCCTTTTGCTGCAGAACTCATCCAGGCCTCCATATTGGGAGAACAGAGGCCTAAAATACCATGAGACCACGAGAGATCAATAGTGTGAGATCTCGCACTACTGATCTCACATGATCTTGCAGTACTTTAGGCCTCCATTCTCTGCATACTCACTGAGGGTCTGAAGTGCCAAAACAGGCCAAGAAAGCGAAAGATCTCTAGATCTTTGCAAGATGAGAACAGTATCCACAAGCTTACTGCCTATGAAGACCCAGCGCCGGACAGGGGGAGGAATAAGCAGAGTGAATGTTGCAGAGCTTCTGCGGTCATTCGTACGGGCAAACAACTGCCATGGTGCTGCAACATTTGTAGTTTTGGGATTCGTTCGTAAACACTAGTAGGTGCTTATCGCATAAATTCAAATGTTCTCTAAGGGGATGCTCATAATCTGGAGATTATCTCTATAAAGAAACTCATTCAGAAGCGATGAGAAGCTTCCACTGTGTCTACAGCACTCTATCTTAAAATCCTTTTGCAAAAATACATTATCAACAAAACTGATCTGCTTAAAAGAATCACTATGCAAAATGAAAATATATTTTCATTTTTATAGATTTTAAAAATCTCATAAATCTTTTAGGAAAATATTGAATTATATGGAAATTACATGGACACAAAGCAAAAGGAAACAGCAGACAGATCTTCACCTGTAGAATCTGGAAAACTAATCAGGAAATGTGGCAAAGTTAACATAACAGTATTTTAGCTTGCAAAGAAACACTCAAATGTATTACACAACAATATAAATAAAGCAATAAATTACCTTTTGATAATCACCAGGGTTATTTCCAAATGTCTGCAATGCTAACTTTTTGATAAGATCTGCAAAAAAGCAAGATTTCCAGCTTTTAGAGATAATAAAGAAGAGAAATTTAAAAAATCTTTTAAACACCATTTTATACCCAATAATAATCATTTAATTTAATTTAATTTCAAAATTTATATACCGCCCCCTCTCCCAAGGGACTCGGGGCGGTGCACAGCAGATAAA
>JAEANM010027896.1:0-10462 GCA_017656035.1 Myanophis thanlyinensis
AAGATGGTGAGTGGGACCTCACCAAAACGTGGTGAAGATACTCTCAGACCTACAAGGGAAAAGATCCGAACACACACACAAACACACAAAAACATAGTTATTTATCCACACAGTTATTGTTATAGTCCTTTTGGAAATCTTTTTACAAATTAAAGTTTGTAATCCACCAATGCCCCAGAACCCAGATAAATGTTCGCCACAGATATTTCCCTTCTTTTTTCCATGCTTCCACTTTCAAATTGATTAATGTCCTCTCTGAAAGTCACAAGAGTCTTTACATCATCTTTATAAATATTGCATCAGTCACTTCCCTTTTGTAAGCACTCTTCTGGTCAGTAGATGGTGCCTTACTCTTTTTTTTTTTTTAATGCTAAAGGGGCTTCTTCATAAGTGTTCCAGCCTCAGTTTCCAAAAGTAGAAGTAAATGTACGCATATTCCTAATATTCTTCAAAGTTTTTGAAGATCTTTCAAAATATATACTCTAGGCTTTCCTCTAGCTCAGTCACCATTGCTTTATAGTCGTTCTGTTATTCTATTCCGGATGTATCACTAGCTCTGAAAAGTTTAGTTGCCGCTACTCGTGGAGCGGAATTCCTGTTCCAACCTTTTTTTGAGTCTCACTTTCACCTTTTTGTACTATTATATCAGGGTAAATTCATTTGCAGCAGATTAGAAAGTTCTCAACCAGTACAGTCACGTTGCTCTTTGATTTTTATCTTTCTGTCTCTCATCAAGCTGTCACAGCATCGGGTTGGCCATAATGACCATCTTCTCTCTTGTCAGTTTCCTTTGTTCAGGCGGGAGATTGCCTTTCTCCATACAGCCTTCAGGGTTTCCCCTCTACCTTTGCTAAGCCCTCTGGGTTTAATGATGCACATTAAGGGTCACCAGAGAGGGGAAATTGGGTGGGAATAATGGAGCCCCATTTCCCGGCTCCGCTTTGCTGTGACATCGCTACCGGAAGTCCACATATTATATAGACAGGTGTGACTAAGAGTGTTCTAATTTCTGAATCTCCCATTATATTTACCTATATTTTACTGGGCATTAACTCATTGTCTTGCTTTCTCCTTTACTATAACTATTCTTATCCCTAATAATTGCCTTAGTAATTAGCTGTGGAGTTTTGTAAATCTCTTGTGGAAAAAATGATAACAGTGAAAATCTAAATCTAGTTAGCATTCAAAATAATTGCACCAGGGGGTTGCTGTGTAGTGGACAAAATTGCATTTTTAAGAGCAATGCACTGTATTTGAGTAATTTAATAATGTTTTGCTGTGGTAGATTGGTAGATGCACATTGTATGAAAAACAAACAGCTGAGCAGTCATGCATAAGCCATGAGCTCAAAATGGTTTGAAAAGTTTAGTTTAGATCACAAAGCTTTCTGGCATTATTAGAACTGGGTGCTAAACTCTTACCTTCATTAATTTGCATACGTAAAAAAATTGATATTCTCAGATAGATAAAATGAAAGAAGCAAATAGAAATTCCCTTTTCTTCAAATAAACCACATTCATAGTGCTGTATAGCAAAGTTAATAAAACATGTTTTCAAACTTAAGAAGTATTATATTCTGATTCTGTTAGCCCCATTTGCCATAGTGTGTCAACCATTCCATTGGCATATGCAGCAAAAGAAATTCCTGGGACATTTTACTAATCCATACAGGCATGTGAAAAACAGCATAGTCCCCTTGTCCCCATTTGGATCACCCATTGTCCACTAATCCAAAACATTCTTTTTATTTTGGGAAAGCAGACTGCGCCTTCAGATGGTTCCCGTGGCTGACCCTTGAAGTGTCAGGATTTTCTCACATAAATTCTTCATTCGTCCCTGCTCCCAAGCATTCCAACCCCCCTGCCTGAGTTTCTGTTGTTAGGTTATGAATAGAGATGTGTTATGAGTCAGCCTTGACAGTGAAAATATTCCTCTTCTAATCATGAGATATTATTTGATTGCAAGTTAATTAATGATTGAACTCCTTAACTTTGTAAGTGTATCTTCTAGAAATTTGTAACAAATATTTTATTTAATAATCAAAAATTTTCACAGTAGTTCAACATTTTTATCTCATTGTAAAAGAATTGATGGAGGCTTTAAAATGAATTTCTCATCTAATTAAAAGTTAACTTCCTTGAATGGTACTTCCTGGATTGCATAACTGCTCTAGTTAATTCTGATTACATAACATGTTGCTACTTTTAGGGTTGTAATGGGAATTACTTAATTAAGAACAGGAAAGCCCTATAGGGTTGCCATTATTTTGCCTTCTTTAATGCACTAACTATTGATTCATGAAAACTATTTTTTAAATTTTTTGCAAGAGCTGATAGTTTCAAAGTATGTTTACATCTGTCCTGATTCATAAACAGAATGAGTAACTTTGATCTATATATAATCAGGTCTTGTTTTTCTTAAAAGTACCATAAGTCTGATCCAGTGTATTATTTGAATCTGAATGAGTAACTTGTACTTAAGAAACCATTATTGCAGAGGTTTTTTTTACATTAGAGATACAAAAGTCACGAGCCTTGTATTATTTCAACACATACCATATAGCCAAAGTTTGGCTGTAATTTAGTTTTTCATCTTCTGTGCATTTGTGGGCTAATAATATTAACTCATAGTTAACATTAAGATATACTTTTCATTTCCATTTTAAGAGCATTTTGTCAGACAGATGATAGCATACTTTAATTATTCCAAGTATGACCAATGCTTTAAGAAAAAGATGGGAGAAGACAAACTTCTAGACTCTACATTCCCAAGATGTGGACGGTGTACTTTAATTTTATTATGAGAAGTATTTTTGTCCTCCATGTATAGGTAGTCCTCCAGTTACAAACGGATTGGAGTCTGCCTACTCATTCGTAACCCAAGGATTCATGAGAGTGAACCTCATACTTTGAATGCAATCACTCCTTCCTGTCACCCACGCAATTGCTAATTGAATGCGAAACTTGTTACATGCTCCTGAGGTATCTCGCCATGGGAGGGTGGGGCTAGTGATTGAACAGGCCACCTATTTCAGACCACCCGAGGCCTCCCCTGACCCACTGAAATACCTCATGCTCCACATAGTTGCTTCTTCTCCCCCTGTAACCTGCCACACTGAGTCACTTATCTTTTGAAGATCTGTTTCCTCTCCAGTGTCTCTGTTTCTTTGCTGGTGAGTGACAAGAGCAGAGGGAATATAGGATGAGTATGGCCTTGCTCTGCTTCTCTGATCATCGAGTCTGCCTGCCACTTCTAGAGCAGTGGGCAGCCTCAATGAGTCTCCTCCAAAGGCTTCCAGGCTCTGTGCGGAAAAGCATTTGCATGAATGAGGCTTTGGGGCAGTGAACTCGCATTGCTCCAAGTCCCTCATTAGCTTGAAACCACTTTTCCCACGGAGACTGGAACCTTCTGGTTACCCTGATCCCCCAGAATGCCAGGCACTCATTCTCTGCAAAAGCGGATGGGTGCCTGAATGTGCGCAAGACCAAGCACCCCAAAAGTTTCCAGTCTTCATCTGGGCGAAAAGTGTTTGAGCAACCTGGGGATGGGGAGTTTGGAAACGGAGCAAATTATTCTGTTTCCAACTGCCCCATTTCTATGTGGACGAAATTTGCAGTCTCCGTAAGGGCAACAAATATTTGAGCTGGAAATGATTCAGATTCAGATTTTATTTATCACATACATAATCATACATGGTACAATATGTAGTGAAATACTTAGTTGAAGTTTGCAGTCTCCATCAGGGCAACAAGTGTTTGAGTGACACTAAGGCAATTGGAAATGGAGCAAGTTGCTCCATTTCCAATCATCCCAGCTTGCTCAAACACTTAGTACCCTGACAAAGACTGGAAACTTTGCCTGCATGGAAATGGGGCACTTGAAAATGGAACTTCTCTTCAGCAGAGCCTTGAGGAAAGGCCTTTTCTGGTGAAAACGGAGTTCCAGAGTGACACGCACTCCTTCTGGGGACTCCATTCTTGGAAGCAAAGCCTTTTTGCAAAGATGGCAAAAGGCTTTGCCAACTGAGGGAAAGCTTCAATGTTTCAGGCCTACCCTCCATTTGCAAAGCCTTTTGCTGCAGCTCTCATCCAGGCTCCTTTTGAAGAGACAAAGGCCTAAAGTATAGTGAGGTCATGCAAGATTATTAGCATGAGTTCTCGTCCTACTGATCTCATGTGATCTTGTGGTGCTTTAGGCCTCCATTCTCTGCGTACATAGCGAAGGCCAAGAAAATGAAGGCTGTCTAGATCTTTGCAAGCCACAGGCCTAGTGCCTATGGAGACCTGGCGTGGGGGGAAGGGAGAGGGGGAATAGGCAGGACGAAGGTTGCAGAGTCTCTGCAGTAATTAATAAGAGCAAACAACTGCTGTGGTGCTGCAACATTTGTAGTTTCGGGACTTGTTGTAAACCCTAGGGAGCG
Organism: Myanophis thanlyinensis; assembly: GCA_017656035.1. Taxonomy (NCBI): domain Eukaryota; kingdom Metazoa; phylum Chordata; class Lepidosauria; order Squamata; family Homalopsidae; genus Myanophis; species Myanophis thanlyinensis. Next base: position 4,421 of record JAEANM010027896.1, read on the forward strand.
CTTATCACATAACTTCGAACGTTCGCTAAGGGAACACTCCTAACCTGGGGATTACCTGTATTAGCTGCATGGAGCTTCAGTAGTGCAATTTTTCATGGATAGGATTCCTATAATGAACTTGACCTGAACAAAACTACATTGAAGGCATTCTTGCAGGACATACTAATTTTCTAGTATTATTTAAAACATATATGACAAAACATGATGAGACTGGTATAAAGTAGGAATGGTTCTTTTTTATAATTATTGCATTTCTGGCTCCCTCACAGGTGGAGATTCATTACAGCTTGACACGCTTTTAGACTGGTGGAGAGAGAAGAATGGCTCCTTTTGTTCACGACTTATTATAGTCTTAGACTGTGAGAATGCTCATCCTTGGGTTAAAGAAGTCAGAAAAGTCAGTGATATGTATATCGCAGTGCAAGGAGCAGAACTGGCTAAAATAATAGACATAGAAGAATCAGACCCTCCCCACATTGGTGATTTCACCCAAGATTGGGTTGAATACAACTGTAATTCCAATCACAATATCAGCTGGTTTGAAAAGGGGCGTACTGTGAAAGCTGTGTATGGAGTGTCAAAGGGGTGGAGTGACTACACTTTACATTTGCCAACTGAAAGTGATGTTGCCAAACACTGGATGATGTATTTTCCCCGCATCACATACCCGTTGGTTCATCTTGCAAACTGGTTCTGTGGACTTAATATCTTCTGGATTTGCAAAACTTGTTTTAGGTGCTTAAAACGATTAAAAATGAGATGGTTTCTTCCTACAGTATTGGATACAGGACAAGGCTTTAAACTCATCAGATCTTAACTAAGAATCAGAAGTGAGAGCTCTTACAACTTGAAACAGGATTGGCTTAAAACTTTGTTACATTTTACTTTTTGAAGAAATTTTACTATATTTCTTTTTGTATTTTCTTGAGCAAATGCAAGATTTCAGAAAAATAACTCCATTCGAAAACAAAAACAACATAGATGTTAAGTGAAATTTGTAACAAAATTGGATTTGAATTACATAAGAGCCATTAAATGTGACCATGGACTTGAGAGGCAGCTTTGTGTGCTTCTTTGCATTGTAGCTGTCTGATATAAATTTGTCAAATTTCACACTTACTAAACACTCTGTTCTAAATAATCCATAGGGCAAATTATCCATTTCAGTCCTAGGTCATTGGAAGCGAGACTACTGAATCATGGTCATTTTTTCTTTGAAGGATTTAAAAAATTAAAGCAGCAAAGAACTAAAATAAAGTTATGCCAGATAGATAGCTGTAAAGCTGTTGGCACTTTTAATTCATGTTGAAATGAACTAAAGTGAATGTTACATTTTTCCATGAAACATGGGAGTCTTATATCCTAATCCTAGACAAAAATACATGGGAGTAAATTTTACTGATATCAGTGGAGCTTATTGCCCAGTATTCTTAGGTTGGAAGCATAATAGTTCGTCTGGGAAATAATGCCAAAATTAATTTTTGAATATTTCAAGCATTAATTAACACAACATCATAAATAAGTTCAGCAAAACTAAACTCAGCAAGGTTAAACTGATATTTTTCCTTTGATTTTCAGTTGAGAAAGCAAAGGAATTTTTATTACATTTTTTTCTTCACACTGAAACGCGTTGATTTTAATTTAAAAAATACATTTGTAAACTGCAGAATCTGTTTCTTTGCGGAGCTAGAAAATAATTGAGTAGTAGCTTAAATGTATATATGAAAAAAACATTTTCAGTTCTTTTTTTTTTGCTGGTCAATCTTTAGTTGTACTATATTCACTGGATAATTATTCATGCAACAGTTTTAGAACTATAAAATTAAGATAAAGCATCCCCACAAACCCATTTAATGTTTCTAATTATGAGAATTAAATTGCTTGTTTCCCCCTCTCTTTTACCTTATAAAATGTACAGAACAATGAAATCATACAGACTAACATAAAGCTGGCAGTATCTGGAGATAATACGACATAATCTGTATTCTTACTTTAATTTTTTAAATGGAAATCTGTTTTGCAATTATTGATTACAATATTTTACTTTTGTCAAGCACTATAAAATAGATTCACAATGTGCCATTCCTATATTTATTCAAATTACTATCAGTTACTACAGAATTTTAATGTAAAATATGTATTAGTAATGATACAGTTGAAACTTACTAATTGTACTTTCCCTACTTAAGCCACTTTTCTGTTTAACTGTTCATAGTTTAACAGATTCAGGAGCTGGGAAAAATTCCTTGTCTTGCATTGCTTATGCCATTTAACAGCAATGGTCTGCAAAAATCAATGCCCCTAAAGAAACCACTTGCTAAAACAACACTCAGAGTTATAAGTAAGATCAATTCCATGTTTTTCAGCTAATAATAACAAATGAAGCATTCTGTGATGATTGAATCAAGATGGGAGTCTAAAAATCAGGACATTTTTCTAAAACAAGTTCTGTGCATCCTTTGCCAAGAGATGCCAGAATGAAAACAACCTAGTTATTAAATAAGTCAAGATTTATAAATAATATGAGCAAGGTAATTACACCTAAATGAAATCAGAGTACTTTTGTCCTAGAGTTTCAGGACAAAAAAAAAACCAGTTTTAATTTCAAATTATCAGGACTTGTTAAAATGAGATGAAGCAGGGAGAAAAAAAATCCTTGAAAGTGGTTTCTGAAATTAGCTATTTAAAATACTGTTTTAGGATTTAGTATTCTTCTATTTAATGAGTTAATTATCTTAACTCATTACATTTCATTTGTTCTTCTTTTTATACATATTTCCTATAACATACAAGTACTGATATATCCAAGTAATTTGGATCTAAGTGGAAAGTATATTAATTATACCTAAGAACTAAGCCATTTTGTAGATTGTATAGCTGCATTCTTTTCTTAGCATTATTTTATGTGGATTATTTGAAGTTTTGATATGCTAAAAGTGATTTAAGAATTTAAGCCTGAATTTATTGTCAGTAATGAGTAACAATTTTCTTAAAACAAATTCTTGTTATCAGTTTTTTTAATTGAACTTATACTATAAAAGTATTATTTATATATGCATGACTCATTTGTATGATATTTTTTACATTTTTGTCTCATCATATATTTAACCATTTAATTTTGTTGTTCTTTTATTATTAAACTTAATTGGATTGTATAGAAGTGACATAAATTATTTTTCTCCACCTCTCAGGGATCATCCAGCTAGGCAAAGAGAGATGTAATAATTTCTTGGTTATTTTCTTTTAATGGGATGTCGCCCTTTCCTTTGACGAAATTTTCTTTAGCAAAACATCACCGATAGTTAAGAATTATTGTAATATCTAGTCAAATCCACTTCCCTGTCGGTGGATTCAAGTTTACCATTTGAGAGGAAAAAAACTATATAAAATTAATAAGATATTTTTTGACATTAATTAAGCTGGTTTTGTACCCACCTTTAATTTCTCTGCATTTCCTAATATAACACCTAACCTATGGAAAATATTTTTCAATCAACAAGTGAATAATCAACTTTTCTTAAAATCTCAGCTGGGTTTTGAATACAAACTTGATTCAGTCATTATTATAGTCATTAAATTCAGAATTGCAATTAAGCATCTTAATATATACATTTATACAGTTTAAATCAATAACATTTAGTGCAAGATTCAGCATATTCAGAATAACTAGAAAAGAATAAAACAATAGAATGTTACAATGTTCAGGGCATTAATAATGTTTTTGCAAAATACAATTTTCTCACTATGAACTTGACAAAAAAAGTGGAAATGCAATAAATTAATTGTAAGTCTGAATTTTAGAACAAATTCTCTTTCTTGTTTCTAAGTATCTCTCTTCTGTTAGGAATCATGGGAAACTCATTCCTATATTGGAAAATATCAGAAATATGGAATTGCAATATATTGCAACATGTTTTAATAGGTGGATCTGTTTTGAACTATACTATGTAAGGTCCCAGAAGTTTCCTGATCCACCAAGATTCCAAAGAGTGAATCTCGAGACGAGGCTTGTAAAAATAATAGTTTTTCTTTTTGGCCAAAGCAAAAACTGGGTGGAATTCTATTTCCAAAACATAGGCAAAAGCATGTAAAGAATAGCCACACCTATGCAACACTGGCTCAGAGTATTATATATTTTACCCTATTATAGAGGACGTTTACCCTATCAGAGACAAAGGTTCCTTACCAACGTGGGTCTTTATCTTCTAAGCATTCCTTGTGCAGGCCCCTGTCTCGGCCTACTTTATTATGGTGCATCCCTACAGCTGTGTAAGGGCAGTTTCCCTCCCCTTTGCCCAAGTTATTTATTCAGCAGAATGCTTTACTATCTATGAGGCAGGAAACTCCCCACTCTGGTTCCTTTATCTATGAGGCCTGATATTACTGGGTAACTATTTTATATTTTCAAGGATATGCCTAGGTTTAAAGCAAAGAACAGGAGTGAGACACAGCACTAATGCCAACCAGTATCAATATTAGAATTCTTACCAAGCTAGAATTAGTTCCTAACAATTTCTGACAATATAAGCAGGAGCCAATAACAAAAGTTGTTGTTAGTTGCGAAGTCATGTCCGACCCATCGTGAGCCCATGGACAACGTTCCTCCAGGCCTTCCTGTCCTCTACCATCACCCAGAGCTTGGAGTCCATTTAAGCTCACGCTGACTGCTTCAGTGACTCCATCCAGCCACATCATTCTCTGCTGTCCCATTCTTTTTTTGCCCTCAATCATTCCCAGCCTTAGGCTCTTCTCCAGTGAGTCCTTCCTTATTAGGTGGCCAAAGTATTTGAGTTTCATCTTCAGGATCTGGCCTTCTAAAGAGCAGTCAGGGTTGATCTCCTCTAGGACTGGCTTGTTTGTTCGCCTTGCAGTCCAAGAGACTTGTAGGAGTTTTCTCCAGCACCATAGTTGAAAGGCCACAATTCTTTGGCGTTCAGCCTTCCTTATGGTCCAACTTTCACAGCCATACATTGCAACTGGGAAAATCATAGCCTTAACTATATGCACTTTTGTTGGCAGAGTGATGTCTCTGCTTTAGTATGCTGTCTAGCTTTGTCATGGCTTTCCTGCTCAGGAGTAAGCGTCTTTTAATTTCTCGGCTGTAGTTTCCATCTGCGGTGATCTTGGAGCCCAGGAAAATAAAATCTGTCACTACCTCCATTTCTTCCCCATCTATTTGCCATGAATTGACAGGGCCAGGTGCCATGATCTTAGTTTTCTTAATGTTAAGTTTCAAGCCAGCTTTTGCATTCTCCTTCATACGCATCAAAAAGCTCTTTAGTTCCTTTTTCTTTCATTAGAGTGGTAGCATCTGCATATCTGAGGTTGTTGATATTTCTCCTGGCAATCTTAATTCCAATTTGTGATTCATCTAGCCCCACCTTTCTCATGATGTGCTCTGCATATAAGTTAAACAGGCAGGGTAACAGTATACAGCCTTGCCGAATTCCTTTCTCTGCATGCACAGATGGTGCGATTGCACATGCAGTGCATGTGGAGGAGCTGTTCGCAAGTGTGGATGGCATGCGCAAAGCACGTACTTTTAGGCACTCGGATAGTAAAAGGCTCGCCACCATACTGTAGCATAATCGACGAAGCAGAAGTAGATATTTTCCTGGAACTCCCTAGCTTTCACCATGATACAGCATATATGGGCAATTTGATCTCTAGTTCCTCTACCTCTTTGAAATCCTGCCTGTACTTCTGGTAGTTTTTGGTCCACATACTGCTGTAAGATTTTGAGCATAACTTTGCTAGCATGTGAAATGAGTGCAATGGCGTGGTAGTTTGAACATTATTTGGCATTGCCCTTCTTTGGAATTGGAATGTAAACTGACCTTTTCCAACCACTGTTGAGTTTTCCAAATTTGCTGACATATTGAATGTAGCACTTTTACTGCATCCCCTTTTAAGATTTTGAATAGCTCAGCTGGAATATTGTCACCTCCACTAGCTTTGTTGTTGTTCAGACTTCCTAAGGCCCATTTGACTTCACATTCCAGGATGTCTGGCTCAAGGTCAGTGGCCACCCCATCATGGTTA
>JAEANM010027897.1:0-10462 GCA_017656035.1 Myanophis thanlyinensis
TACCGTGTTTTTATTTGCTGTAAACCACCTCGAGTCCTTGTGGAGATGGGGCGGTATATAAATTTAATAAAATGAAAAAATGAAAAATGAACAGAATCATTCTTTAATTGGGGATAGACGTCACTGTGGCAACTCTGTTCTGCAATGCTATCTTTCCTAAAGACTTTCTTTGACCATCTATTTAAGGTCAGTCACTTCTTTCTTCTCTGTGTGAATGACAGATGACTAATTTGTTTTTTCTTGTTTCACTTTTCCATTTTCATGAACAATAATTTTACAGTTTTAATTCACCATAGTTTAGTATGGTATTTAAAAACTTCCACATTTCATTCATCCATCATTTCATTTGTGAGAAATTATCATATAGAAATACAACAAATCATCATCATCAATTTTTGCCATTTAAATACTATATTTTATTCAAACCCAGGTTGAATTCTTTGGATGCTTCCTTGTGACATACAGCAAACAGTTGCATTCCAATTATAGATGTAATTATTTGTTCTAGACATTTTGGGCTTATTGTAAGGGCAAAAAAATATGTCCTAGCATAGCTTATAACAGAAGCTCACCCTAGGAAGTCTCTAATAACAACCAAACCACAAAAATTAATAGAATTGACAAACAGCAGGAGTTATCAAATATATCCTATCCAAACTGTACTGAAATCTAAAACCCAGTGTGACTAAAAAGTAATAATTCAATAAAACACATACCGGTATAGGGAGGAATCAAAATGGCTTTGGTGCTCCTCTAGAAATGGGTACTGATATGATTTAATAAGTCCAAATAGCAATTAGACTAATTAGACATCAGGCTAGAAACCTGGAGATCACGAGTTCTACTTCCATCTTTACCACAAAAATCAGTTGGGTGATCCTGGGCTAGTCACACTCTCTCAGCCCAACTCATCTCACATGGTTGTTGTTGTTGTGAGGAAAATAGGAAAAGTGTGTCAGAGATGTTCTCCACCTTGAGTTATTTGTAAAAATAATAAAGGCAGGATGCAAGCAAACAAAAAAAAATGGTTCCAGATAAATTATTTCAGATTTTCAGATTTTAGATTTTATTTATCACATACATAATCATACATGGTACAATATGTAGTGAAATGCTTTATGTAACCGCTTGTGGTTATGAGGATTAAATTAAACATTTACAATTGAGATTTAGGAAATTTACACTTTAGGGAATTAGAATAAGATTAAATTAAATTTACAGTTTGATTTACAATTTGAAGTCCTGGGAGAGTGAGAGGGGTGGGATGTCTGATGTCCCCCCGGTTACTCACACACAGCAGTCCTCGCTGTTCCTTGAGGTTTTTGCTGTGGATCCACTTCTGGCGCTGCTGCCTCTGGTGGCCTGGTTAGCTGAGTCTGCTCCTGGCGCTGCTGCCGGTGGGCCTGGTTTTCCCAAGGCTTCTCCTGGCGCTGCTGCTCTGGCGGACCTCCATGGTAGCTTTTAGCCTTTGTCTTGGCTCCTCAGTGACTCTGAATGGGACCATTCTAGCAAAGTCCATCTTTTTCTTATTGAGCATTTTAACAGCCCTTAGATATTCAAGATAGACAGGCTCAAACACTGATATTAAATTACAGATAACTTGATGCAATTGAATATTTTCATCCTCAATGTCTGAGCCCCAAGTAGGTCTTTAGCCAAAAAGAATGCTTTAGAAGAAGCTACAGGTCTCCAAATATAACTGAACTTAAACTCCCATTTAAACTCCATCCCAGTCCTATCCAACAAGTCCAATGCTCAAGCACAATAAGAGCATTAATTCAACACCATTTGGCAAGCCACCAGCTCCTTCTCTTTTAGGAGATAATTATTAAAACAATCTGCATTCTAAATCTCGAGTTTTCATCTTTGGATTTAATTTCCTTCCCTGTTCCCTGTTCCTTTGTCTTGACTTGCTGGATTTGAGTATGGAATCAGGATTTGCTGGAAATGAATCTCCTTAATCTTTCTCCACATATTATGCCATTACAGAGACCTAAAAGACAAACGGAAGGAGAGTTAACAAACTGCAGCTTAAGACATGCCTGTACACTGCGGTACCAGTTCATCATGCTGACTGTCATGGCAAAATCAATTCCTTGTGTACTTTTGGGAATTACAGCTCTCATTTGGGTGTGATTTATTTGCTCTCTAACATGAGCAGGGTTATTTGTTTCATTGTTGCAAAAGATCAGCTGAAATTGCTTCAAGTTCCTGGTTTTTCAAAAATGGCAGAATGTCTGTCAGTTTCTCTCTGATGATACATGGGTTATTGACTGGAAAGGAAGATCATTTTTTTCCATGGAGTTTGGCTTACATTGCACCCAGTTTTATTTGGCATCTTCTCTTTGAGGATAAGAAATGATATTTTCTGTGGAATAAGTTTTATGCTGTTTCAAAAATCTTATATTAAAATGGGATGGAATTATTATTTCAAACTTCTAGATTGGGGAGGAGATGCTGAACAACAGTGACTTGGCCATAATGATCTGACTTATACAATTTCCCTAATACAACATGGGGAACCTATGGCTATAGTTTCTAATCTCCATCACTGTAGTTGTAGTTCTATCCTGACTGTACTAGACGTTGTAGTTTCTGAAAAGTTCCCTTCAACAAGCCTGGAGTTGTCTAGGTGATATTTATGGATATTATTGTACTATACTACTTTCTTTGACATATTTCAAAGCATTTGCAAAATGGTTTCTGGTTCTGTAAATTGGGAATAAGAAACATTCTACCCTCCAAATGTTGTTAAAGTATAACTCCCAACAACTCCATTCAACTCACTGGGGGGCGGGAGGTTTGAGGAATTCTGGAACCACACTAAACATAGAAGATATTCTGAAGATACCCAATGAGGTCATCTTCCCACCCACCCCTCCATAGGTTTAAAACTTAAAAATTGTAGACACAGAATCCCAGGTTTCCCATCTCTTCTTCTATTTTATTTCTCAGTGCAAGACATTCAGTTGGCAACCAAAAGGCAGCAAGATTGCAGAATGTCTCTTCATTGGTAGCATTAGGGAGCACACCACTAAGTATACATGAACCATACACTTCTGGTTTTGCATTATATCAAGCTATCCGTACACTAAAAGAATCCTCAAAATAAATACAAAGAGCATGTGATTGTCTTTGTTAGGGCTATGTATTGAGTCTATTCATATTTCTCAGTGATATATTTAGCTTATCAGGATGGGGATTCTTGGCTTTTTTCCATGCCTACAGGGTTAGAAGCCATTCTAATAGTCCAAACATTTGACAGTATGAGATACAGAATTATTCAGTCCTGGGGATTTATAGCTAGATTCCCAAATGATATTGAGTTCATTTGTAGACATACAAGGGAAGTTTGCCATAAGAATCACCCTGCATGACAAGCTTGGGCACAGATTATTGGCTTAAACTGCCTTGACAAAAGCCACTTCATAAAAGAGACACACTTCCCTAGTTCAAATTTTTATTAGTTTATCAAAGCATAAAATACGAAACTGTAAAGAAAAATGAAAATAAAGGTAACATAAGGGAGGAAAAAGTGAAGAGAGAAAAGTGGAGGGTAGAAAGGAAAAAGAAAAGAAAGCATTGACTTCTGAATCTTTATAGTGCAGTAGAATAAGGTTTAAAATGAAACCTCAACTTTTCACTTTTATATGATTATATGATAACACCAAATCTATCTAATCAACAAAAGCCAAAATCAAAGTTTCATTTTTTTTCCACCACAAGCACAAAGTCCAGAAATGGTTTCCAAGTAGAAACAAAATTAATTGTGCAAAAGAATTGTGCCAATTCCTTCCAGCTGTTCTATAGGGGTTGACCAAGCTGAGCCCAGGGAAGGGTCAAGCGCATCATAAATCTTGAGTCCCTTTGCTCCCTGTATATAATAATAAACCTATATGTTCATCTGAATTGCCTGGACTCCTGATTTCCTGAGTTTGACATATTCTCCAGGTTAGCTTTCCTTGTTCTTTTATCCTTTCTTGCTTTTACTGAAGTTCAGAAGTGGCCAATGTGCTATCCAATTACTATTTCTGCTAAGCAGTCAGAAACAATGGGCAACACTGAGAATTGAATCTCAAAGGAGAGGTGGAAATGGAAAAACAAATCTTCAGATCCTGCTTCCCCCCTCCCCACATACATACACACTGCTGTTTCTCAGACTCTGGTGCCCTTTAAATGTCTTTCTAATGTGGGTTTAGATGGAAATGAGACTTGCAAAAAATATTATTATTGCAATGTGCTTTCATAAGAAACACGGTACACAGCTTAGCAATAATAGAGATGAACCCATGTAGTCTAAATTAACCCAAACAGTTAAAATCGAACATCCTTCTTTAGCCAAAGAAAGGTATGCAGATCTTGCTTTCAGTTTTATGGATAATCCAAACATTTATTTGCTTTTTCAAATGCAATCAATTTATTTCTGTAGAAGCAAGTGTCAAGTTAAAATTTGCAGCTTCTGATCATAGGCCTTTTATTAACAATGCAAATGCCTCCAAGACCACTAATACAGGAGTTGATTTCCTATTCTCTTACTAATGACCAATGCATATTAATTTATCCAGTTCAAGTTGATAAGAGACTTCAAGCCATTTTCTACCAATAGGTTCTTACCAGGAATATACCTTTGGGGTTCTTTGAATGGAGAATCTGCCCCTTGAGTGCTAAATCTCAGAACAGACAAACAGCAAAAGAAAAGAGGTGAACTTATACTCAGAGTAAAAACATAGATTTTTGGGGGGAAGGGGGAGAGAGAGAGAGAGAGAACAATCAAAACATTGAAAGTTGGGGATTTTCTTTGGTTCCCAGGCGAGTGTTAGTCAGGCTTGGACTAATGAAACCACCACCGTTAAGACAATATTGCTTTCAATTTGGGTCAGATAGTTCAAATGTTCTCCTTTATCAGAAATTTTGCAATCTTCCCTTTTATTTGTTTCATGGCTGTGGCAGTGAAAATGCGTTGACTTTCCCATTAGTGATTACACATCGTCACATATCCAATGTATAGCATGGTACTCCAAAGAACAGATGTAATAAAGTGAGGCCAGGAACAGTAATGTTATAAAAGAGAGAAGTCAGCATGTCTACAGCAAAGAAACCCTTGGCCACCCTTCGATCGGAAGGGGTGGGGGACTCGAGGTGGGGGGAGGAATATTTAAACTCATAAAGCCAGGCTTGTAAACTTCTATACATAACCAAGAACAACTCGCATGCAATTTCTTAGAGCCTGTCATATAATATAGGTACTGAACTCAAGATTTAGGTTCTTTGGCTGAGACTAGAATAAGGACTGAAATGCAGCATCTGGGTAAAAGTAAAGCAGAAGTCTTGAGGTGTGAGTGAGCCTATACATATGTAAACTTGTAAACTTTGCAGCTTAGACTGTAATGATATGCTGAGGGAAAGATCTTGGTGACTGGGCAAAGAGATGCTGCCTAGAAACCAGTCAGATAAGAGACAGCATAGCCCACACCTGGATAGTGGGTGGGGTAAGACGGGACCCTCCTTAATTTCCCAGTGTAATTCTATGGTATTCTTTTTATTGCTCTATTATGTATGCTTTTATTGATCACTGGTTTATTCTTAAATGTTATTCTGTTTCTAATTGTAAACTATTAGGAATCACTTCCATCTAGGGGGGGGGGAGGGAGGGAGGAAGATGAATATATGCAGTTGAAATCCTTGCACAATTGTAACAGCCGTTGAATAACTTAGACCCAATCACTGCTACTCTGCTTTACAATCTATCAGTAGGTTGCTGCCATTATTGTCCTGACTTTTATCATACTCGGTCTTCTTTGCAGCTATCTGCAGCCTGCTTGGCTTCTTATATTTCAATTCAAAAGAAACCATTGCATAGAAATTGCTGCCTCAATCTTAGAGTTTGAGGATTCTGTATTTTAGCTGTTCCTAGCACTGCGTCTTGTGAACAGAGAGCTCTGACGTTGCTCCTGGGATCTGTTAAAGCCCCTTTCCCAGCTTAGGAGTCATGCCCCCCCCCAAGTGCTTCTACCATCAGGCCACTTTGGTCTCTACTTTCTACACTCTCTCCAGTTGCTCCTTCAGACCCTGGTCCTTCTCCAGCTTCTCATACTTTTTTTTTCCTGACGTTGCTTTTAACTGGCACTGCAACGTCTATCACCACTGCTGTCTTTTGGTCCTTGTCTACTACCACAATGTATGGCTGGCTGCCTATCTCTCTCTTCAAAACAGAAGTGCCAGTAGGATGGAGATGGGAATCAAAAAAAAAGGGGGGGGGAGGCAGTCACAGCTATGCTAGTGAAGCTTTGCCCCTTTCTCTGTGCAATTTTTTTTTTGTATCCAGCTACAAAGTCGATTAAAAAATGCCAAGACCAATTCCATAACAATCAAATAATCCAGAATCATTTTTCATGAAGAGAAACTGAAACAAAGTTTTCATGCAGCATTAATATAAACTTACGCACACATACACACATATAGACAACCAAATTCATATATTTCCCATAGTGTTATAGCCTTAATGCAATTAAAAAATGACCACAGGTTCTCTATTTTTTTCACCTAGTTTGAACATCTGTTGTATAATTTGGATGATGAAAATGATGTTGATGATGATAATGACAAGGACAGACCTATTCACATTGCTCTAAAAATATCTGGGCAGAGTATGCATCAATACCAAATATGATAGGAAAGAATCCATTTAACTTCAAATGATCATATCAGTTGGTTGTAACGCTTTTGATAAGTATCTCAAACTGCTGTGGATTCTCATTGCTGAATTTGTTTTCAGTCTGTTTTTCCTTATTTATCACTGTTATCTTCTACTGTTTGAACTGGAGTTGTAAGCTGCTGCAAAAGCTATTATAAAAAAAGAATAGGGGGATAAAAATCTTTGAATGCAGGAAAAATAGTCCTTCACGCAATGGAGCTTACTCTTCTACTGAATATTCAACCTCTTGTTCATTTATTTGTTCATTTTATCACATATATCCTGCCCTTCAGAGCAAGTTCTTCAGGAACTTTGTAAGAGAGAAAGAATGAGAGAGAGAGGAGTAGTAATAAAAATGGCAATGGTATACATAATAATATTTTTAAAAGCCAATATATAACTTGTCTTGAGGTCCTTAATAAAGAATGGAATAGTTTTTTTTTCTTTCTAAAGAGCAAAGTAAATATTTTGCTTGTCACATAACTTGCTTTGCAAAGTATATTTTTATTGGATGGATAAGAGGCAGGAGAAAGGAAACAAAGAGAGGAGATAGTCTATAACTACATAGCAATGAGATGATTCCAGACAGGAATCAACATGGGCGTAGAAACAAGTCCACCACTTTCCCCCTCCCATTTCAGAGTCCCAAAGCAGTTTAGAAACAAGCTAAAGCATCAGCTGTTCAGTATCAATTGTGTGACTGACATCATATCTAACTTTACTTGACAGCTATGAAAGGTGGGGCACTTAGTCGAATACCACAGTAAGGGAATTCCACATCTGGAGCCATCACTGAAAAGATGATGAACCAGCTAATTTATTGTTCAGCAACAACAGGTCTGAAAACTCTGGCTTTGAAAAGAATCCTAAAATTTAGAGAACTTTAAATAATACCCAGGGGGAAAAAATTCTACCATTTTAACTCATACTAATGTACCGGTTGTCCTTGATTTACAACCATTTGTTTAGTGATAGTTGGAAGTTAAAACAGCACTGGAAAAAAAATGACTTATGACCAGTTCTTACACTGACTCTCCACAGTCACATAATAAAAATTAAAGCACTTAGGAGCTAGCTAGCATGTCTTTGCAACAGTTGCCATATTTCCTGGGTCATGCAATCACCATTTGGTTTCTGACAAGCAAAGTCAGTGGGGGAAGATGGATTTGTTTAACTACTGGCATTCGCTTAACAAACCTGGCAAAAAAAGGTTGTAGAATCAGAAGCGATTTACTTAACTGCCTTGCTTGGCAACTGAAATTTTGGTCCCAATTGTGACTATAAGTCAAGGACTACCTGAAATTATTCAATGGAGGACTTTTATTCCATCCAAGCAAGAAAAGTTTGAAAGTGGCAGTAATTAATGTTGTCTCTACTCATGTCCAACTCTTCACAATCTCATGCACCAACAGCATACCAGACCCCCTTGTCCTCCGCTGTCTCCTGGAATTTGCCCACATTTGAATATTTAATACCTGGATCATAAAAAGAGACGCCTGTCTCAGGGATGTCTGCAGGGTATAGTCAGAAAAGTCAAGATGGAAGCCATAACAGAGTTTTGATTGCACCATCATAGCCATCCGTGGACTTATCTTGACCACTCCTAACCACTCTGCTCACTCTGAAGTTGTTTCTGTATTTTAGCAGAAGCCTCTTGCTACAAGGAAAAACCACAAAGAAAGCAGAAGAACAGAAATTGGAGGTAAACCCCTTGCCAATACAAAAGTGAACAATTGACATTTAGACATTCTTTGAACCTGCAAAATGCAAAAGACTTTTATTATTCATTTTCATTTATTTATCTAAGAGGAGCGTTTGAGAGAGCAGTCAGGAAGAATTCTTTTTATTTCCCAGGATTATTAAAGATAACTGGGATAACAATAATTCAAAGAAAATAGTTATTGATAATAAAATGTTAAGAATTCAACATTCAGTTCTGAAAGTCAAAGCCAACACAATAGAGGCTTGCCAGAGGTGTAGTTGGCTTTTATCAATGCCAGTGTGGTACACCATTTCTTCCACTGTTGTTCCCTGCATGGTTTATCAGAGCTAGGGGTATTATATCTATCCTGGATGATTATGCTCCAATTCTGTTGCTAGATTTCCCACTCCAGTGGCAGAAAATTGTAGGAAGATAAATTATCACTTCAGGTGCTTCCTCTTCAGAAACAAATCACAGCTCAATAGCTGAGGGAATTTTAAAGGGGAGTGCATGGGTTTTGGAACAGAGATACCTTCAGGTGTGGTTAATTAGGGCGAAAGCATTTGCATTGTCCTTTCTGATGTTACCATTACATCAGCATTCTGATGTTGAACACTGAGGATGGGAGGTAGAAGTGTGGCTGCTTTTGTGAAAGGACCACTGTAACGCCCAACAAGTTTAGCCCATGCGCCATAAGAATCTACAAATGCAAATTCCTAGCACTAGTGCTGGGAAGACATCTGGTGAGATTGAGGAAATTTGATTCAAAGTAAGCAATGGATGGAAACTAATCGAGGAGAGAATTAAAAAGAAATTTCCTAACATTTGGAACAATTAATAAGGAAAATGACTTGCCTCCAAAAGTTGTGGGGGTTCCATCACTGGATGTATTTAAGAAAAGATTGGACAGCCATTTGTCTGAAATGGTATAGGGCCATGATAGCGAACCTATGGCATGTGTGCCCCAGTTGGCACACTGAGCCATCTCTGCCAGCACACCGGCAGTCGCCTGAACTCACTGACTGTGCATGTGTGTGCGTGCATGACTCCTGCATGACTACACATGTGTACGACTCCTATACAACTGCAAATGTGTATGTAACTCCCTATGCGCATCTGCAGGAGATTCCTGTGTGACTACACATATGTGAGTGTCTGCAGTGTGTGCATGAGTGGAAGATATGTGTGAATCGCACATGCATGAAAGATGTGCACCTGCATAAAGTGTGCACCCACAGAAGTGGCACACATGCGCAGAACACACACAAATAAAGTGCATATGAGTGCATGCACACTCACATTCAGCTTGCCACTACTGGTATAGGGTTTCCTGAGCATGGGACTTGCCTAGAAGACCTGCAAGATCCCTTCCAACTTTGTTATTCTGTTATCCTAAGGCAGCAAGGTAGTATATAGCTCAGATTCTGGACCCCATCCTTTCAGATCTATACCTGAACCAATATAGTTATAACAGAGGACTATTTTAGAAGATAGATTTCTTGTTATGCATTCCTGGTTCCAGCTAATACACTTGCACATTTTGACATTATTGTTGCAGAGATTTCTTCCAATAAGTAAAGATGGGGCTTCAAAAATATAGAAAAAGGATTTGAGCCCAATTTGAATTGAAGCATGTTCATCTACAACAGGTGAGCCAGCACACTGACAGATCTGAAAGGGTTTATTAGCCCAAGCATCCCAGAAATCTTGGCTTTCATTTGTCCATACACTTTAGCAAATGGTCTCGTATAAATGAGTTAACTTAAAAACTAATCACTTCTAAAGGTCAATGCTCCCATTTGTAATTGGGTGGAACAAAAAGCTAATTAGAAGCCTTTTATCTGACAAAATGAGGATGGAGCATTGCTGGGTACTCTCTGGAGTTAGTTGTTTCAAAGGCCCTTGGCAGCATTGTTTTCATCCTGAGCCATTTACAGAAGGAAAGGCAGCAACATGGCTGCCCCTATGAATAGGCAGAAAAATGCCATAGAAACAACAACAGCTTTAAAACTTGCAATGTGTTATTAACCTGCTGTTCCATGTGGAAGGGGAAAAATGAAAGAGAG
>JAEANM010027898.1:0-10462 GCA_017656035.1 Myanophis thanlyinensis
AGCCAGCGAATGCTGGCTGGGGAATTCTGGGAGTTGAAGTCCACCCATCTTAAAGTTGTCAAGGTTGAGAAACACTGTTTTATTGGGTGGTTGAAGCCTTTGGAGGTTTATCTGTATCCTCAGGGTCACCTGAGTAGTGCTCCTGGTTTCTGTAATCTGCAATTTTATTCCCCTCTGGAAATCCATTCCTACTCCCACACCATTTGAAGGGTGTTTATCCCAAATTGTATAGCTAAATAGAAATCCTTCCATTCCCTACTGTCCATCAGAGCTGAAGAAGCTTCTTGGATGAGAATCGAAATGTCTTCAAAGAAGATCCAGACAACCATCAATCACATTGCAGTCCGAATTAACAAGCCCTTTAATGTCTTTGCTAGCTCACGGTTTCAAAAGGCACTGAGCTCTGTTCGCAACACATTCAACAGGGCTGCTCGGAATTGTTTGTATAGTATAATTGCAAGGACAGAAGAGTTATCCCTTCAAATGCTTTGAAGGCTTCATGCTCTTAAGAGAGAAGTGAAAGATCTCTTTTAAGGCTTTCTTCTCATTTTTGGGAGAAAGTCTGTATATTCCAGGCTTGGAAGCTGGCTGTGAGAAGAGCTTTGGCATTTGCTGCTCCCTGCTGGCCAGTGGGTCTTACTTTATTACAGTGGGCTGCTTTGTAAGGTGTACAAGTAGTCTTTAACTTACAACCGTTAGTTAATGGCAGTGAAAAAAGTGACTTATGGTCATTTTTCACACATTGCAGCATCCCCATGGTGACGTGATCAAAATTCAGATGCTTGGAAGCTGACTCATGTTTATGACGGTTGCAATGTCCTAAGGTCATGTGATCCCCTTTTGCGACCACCTGATAACAAAGGGGAGGCCAGTTTCACGTGTTACTAATTTAACAACTCCAGTGATTCACTTAATGGTGTCAAGAAAGATCATAAAATGGGGCAAAATTCACTTAACAAATGCTTCACTTAACAACAGAAATTTTAGACTCAATTGTGATCATAAGTCAAAGGTTACCCATATACAGAAACCATTAAATCTCTGGCCCTGGTAAATTAAAGACCACCCAATAGGATAAAAACCTGTAAGTCACAATTAAACTTGAATAATTTAATTCTGGATTAATACTTTTTAATAGTTTCATGATGGAACCTATCTGCTAGAATTTGCTGTATCTGAGATTAGTCACCTATTAACTGAATATTCTAGCAATTTAAAATAAAGGTAGTCCTCAATTTACAACAGTTCATTTAGAGACTGTTCAAAGTTACAACAGCACTGATAAAAGTGACATGACCGTTTTCCACACTTACGACCATTGCAGCTTCCTCATGGTCACATGAACAAAATTCAAACGCTTGGCAGCTGGTTACGTCTGGGGTCATGTGATCATGTTTTGTGACAAGCAAAGTGCTTTTGACAAAGTCAATGGGAAAGCCAGATCCACTTAATCATGTCACTAACTGCAGTGATTCACTTAACAACTATGGCAAGAAAGGTTGTAGAATGGGGCAAAAGTCACTTATCAAATGTTTCACTTAGTTACAGAAATTTGGGGCTCATTCGTTGTCGTAAGTCAAGGACTACCTCTATTGGGAAAATTGTACCCATATATACTTTTGTGCAATGACAATCTTGTTCTTTCTCTGATACATGAAGAAAGACATTTGTGAATGATAGCTTATATTATGGTTTGGAAGCAGATCAGTGGGATCTTTCTAGTTTCACCTGAAGACACATAATTTTCAAGTAGCCTAGAAATGAGATTTCTCAGCCCACAGATCTTGTACTTTGGAAAAGGATCTCCCCACCTCAACATTAGGCTGACTGCCAGTCTGTCAATTGTTTGGACAGACAAAAGCCACCAGCTGAAACAACCTTGTTTCATAACAACCTTGTTATGATCACAGCAAATGAGAGTAAATAGTTTAGTGTTATACTTACTGTTGTGGAGGCTATGGGTTCTTCATCACTGAAGAATTTAAGAACAGTTTGAACAGCTCCTTTCATGAATAATTTCATTGGTTTTTGTGACCATTTCAGAGGACTAGATACTTTTAGTCCTTGACGTACAACAGTTTACTTAGTGACCATTCAAAGTTACACCAGCACTGAAAAAAGTGACTTATGACCATTTTTCATACTTAAAATTGTGCAGCATCCCTGTGGTCATGAGATCAAAATTGAGATGCTTGGGAACTGACTCACATTTATGACTGTTGAAATGTCCCGGGGTCATGTGATTCCTTTTTGCAACCTTCTGACAAGCAAAGTCAATGGGAAAACCAGATTCACTTAACCGTGTTCCTCACTTAACAACTGCATTGATTAACTTAACAACTGTGACAAGAAAGGTTATAAAATTAGGCAAAATTCACTTAATACTTAGCAACAAAAATGTTGGGCTCAATTGTGGTCCTATGTTGAGGACTACCTGTATAGATTTTCTAACTATGACTCCATTTTATGGCTCAATGTTCAATAAAATACTCCTGGCTGTAGTATATACTTGATGTTTATTCCTGGGGCACAAAGTTCACTGTAATTGTTATTTTATCTCTTATTGGAGAAGGATTTGTAAATTGCTTTGTGGAATGGATTGCAGGTAAGCTCAAATAAATAAACACAATATTGGAAGAGGAACATGTGAAAATTTGTGATACTATGATATTATAAAATAGAGTTCCCTAAGGAGATATTTATGATATATAAAATATTTTTATAGGACTTTTAAAATTTAAAATTGCTCTGAAAGCAGCAAAGTGTTAATTTTGAAAGAATTATAATGTAAATGACACAATTCACATTGAAGTATGGCTGGAAAAGAGAAAGAGAAAAAGCAATATGACTTTTCTTAAATTTACATTATTATAATAACCACCTTGGAGAAGGACACATTTCAACCCTTAATATTTCTAGGTATGGATGACAAATTCCCTTTTGTAATTCCAGAATTTAGCTGGAAGAATCCTGATAAACAAATATTTAGCATTTTCTGAATCACCTTGGTACCATCTGCTGTTTTGCAATCTAATAGTCCTCTCCACTGCCAGTCATTATTGACAAAATTAGACTCAGTGTAAGCTTTTACAATTTCCAATACATATATTTTAAAAGATTATCTTTTCAATAATAAATTAGTAAATGTAAAATTTGAATAAAGAACTGTGTATGTGAGATTGGTAGAATATTGTGTTCAATATCTAAATATCCTCAGTATCTATTTCATCTCTCGACTAGCAAAGATGATCTCTGAATAACCATGAACTGACAGATTGTCCAAAAAAGGGCTATTACAAACACTAACATTAAGCAATTCCTAAAAATACCATAACTATATGGTAGTTCAATGTATGGTTTATTTGTCTGTAAGATACAAATAGATAGTATCTTGGGCATATCTGAATTAATCCGTTTAAATAAACATATCTATTTCCCTCCTTCACTTTTTTTCAGGGAGCAAACAGCTATGGACAACTTGGCCTTGGTCATAAAAATGATGTACTCCTGCCTAGGGCTGTGAAGTCATTTCTCTTTAATCAGCGTTGTATCAAAAACATCACTGGAGGTGGAGGCCATTCTGCTGTTCTGACTGGTAAAAAATCCAAGTATAACATTTCCTTGTATATTGTGAACTTTAGCTCTGGAAGATTGTAGATGTAGATCCTGTATGATCAGTCAGTACCCCCAACTACATTTCAGTCTTCGTATGGTATTTATGGATCCAAGCTTTCCCCCTATATACATGATGTAACAAACTGAAATATATGTGCAATTGTATGGAGAAATGGAAGTTAAAGCTATGATGTTGCTCCTTATTACTATCTTCAACATTTTTTATCTAGCTCTTCAAAGCAAATCAAACATGGGAAACAAGAATCCCTTGGATTTTCGGAAAGATCTTTAATAGTAATGTGGCCAAGTGTTGAAAGTTTGTTAAAGCAATTCTTCAGCATACTGTAATTTATACTTAGCATAACTAAGGTGGAATAAGTCTGAGTCTTTTTCTGACATTACAATGGAGTCTGGAATCTTTTGTGGTAATGTTTCTTCCTGTAAATTATGCTCTATCCTCCATGTTCCTAGGGTCTGTTAGATATTTTGTCACAATTTTGTCACAATTGTCATCATCATTACATTTTTAACCCATTCTTCTTCAAAGAGCCATATCATGCTGAACAAGATAATAAAAAGTTGAACATAGCAATTACATAATAATAAATAACAGTACTTTTCCTAAAACAAAATAATAAAAATAGAAAGAACCCAAAGCTGAAAGCAATTCATTTCAAAGAGGCAGTACAAAAGCAGCATTGTCCTAAAGCAGATAATTCTACAAATAAACAGGCATGACTTTAATTGTCTAAAGGAAAACAATTCCAATAAATTTTCTTCAAGAGATGTATTGCCACTAAGAAGTCAGCTCCCCAACTACTCGTATAGGTTGAGTGATATATTATGAGTGCTGGCATAAAATACCCCTGATGAATAAATCTATTGATTTATTTGGTCTGTTTTGTATAGATAAGTCTGATGCTATTTGCTTATTTCACAGACACTGGAGAGATCTTTTTCTGTGGCCAGAATAAAGATGGACAATTGGGATTTGGTCATACTGAGGAGGTGACACATTTTACCTTATGTTCTTCTCTTTGTGGCTGTCCTGTCATACAAGTTTCCTGTGGCTGGGATTTTACAGTTATACTTGCTGGTAAATCTATCATAATTTATTAGACTTGTATGTCACCCAACTCTCAATGATTCTGGATGGCTCACAACAATTGAACAAAGAATTCCAATAAAATCAGTTAAATGTAAAATAAAAAGCTGACAAGCATGATGAAGTAATGGGTCTCACTCTGTCTTGGCAAAGGCTTGGATAAATATTGAAGCAAAACATTGCATATAGTGAAAGCCTTGGACCCTAAATATGCCTCCAAAAGGTTCCCACATCTTCAGAGTTGTGTATTGTGTATAAAAATTTTAAAATTACGTATTTTTGAATATTTGGAAATGGGACCATTTTTAACTGAATTAAGCACAATAATTAAGAAAACAAGCTGTGAAGAAAAACTTTTGTATTCACCATGCAACCAGTGCTTATAGAGCTGTACAACTTTACAATAAAGTTCTAAAATAAAGCTAAATTAGTACTAAAAGTTCCATTTAGTTGATTCCAATGGGATGTACATGTAATTAATATTTATTGAATTATACTGGCTTTTAAAATAAGAATTAGTTAGACAAGATATGGTGAGTTGTGCTCATTTAAACAGCACAAAGAAGAGTTCTGTTTAATTGATTTTACCACCATTCATTAATTCATTAAATCTATCTATCCATCCATCCATCCATCCATCCGCCAATTACTGTGGGTGACTGACAAGATTAAAACATATTAAACTACCATTTCCTTACAAACATAAATCTCTGAAACTACTTTGCAGCTAGGAGACTTCGTTTCAGTTCTGGTTTTCAGCTATTTTGCTGGCTCTGTTTTTGTATATGGTTCCTTTAATTGCAGTTTCCATCTCACTCTTGCTCTTTCTTTTACCTCTCCAATGTTCTAAAGTTCTTACACTGCATTTAAGTCACACTAGAAATAAGTAATTAATATACAGATAGTCCTTGCTTAATGACCTGTTTCATGACCATTTGAAGTTACGATGGCCATGGAATGGGTGCTTTACAATCTGTAAATCATCTCCAGATGTTGTAAATGGTTATGCCAACCCTTATGGCCATGTGACCACATGTTAGCCTGGTCAGATTTACAATCTGTTGCAGCATTCCATGGTCATGTGACTGATTCTGCTCGTTTCTGGCAAAACAATGCCCATTCAAATGAATGGGTTTGTTTAGTGATCGTAGTATTTGTTTAATGACTGCCGTGTTCTCTAAATGATCATTGCAAAAAAGGCAGGGAATTTACCTCAGGTCATGTGGGTGCCTCGACTTATGACTGTAATGATTTATGACCTAATTCTGAAGCTCAGTTATGGTTGTAAGTCGAGGACAACCTGTAGATGGATATCATGAGGTTCAAGGAATGTCTTATGATTATATAAATTGGAATAAATCATAGAGTTATGCAAATAATAACTATTGCATGGGATGTTGCACTGAAAATTAATAGTTTTGACTTGAGGTAAATAATAAAGGTGTTCAAATGTGCTGCTTTGCTTTTTAGGAAATGGCCAAGTATTCTCCTGTGGTTCTAATTCCTTTGGGCAACTGGGAATTCCTGATGTTTCAGGCAGATGCACTATTCCAGCAATGATTAAGGTAAAAGATCTTGGAAAGTTGGTACTTTTGTCACCAAAGCTTTTTAATCACTCAGTCAGAGAGAGGGGGAAAAAAAGCAATTTTGTAAAAACAAGATGATTTGTTTTACAAGTCACTGTAAATTTTTGCTGTACGTTTTGAGGATTTTTTTATAATATCTTCATGCTTCCTGTTTATAAAGTAATTTGAAAAATCAAATGTTTAAATCAATAGAATTATTATTTTTTTATGATATACATTTCCTTAAAAATCTCTCCCCATCGTCTCACTTCTCCTATAGTCTTTACAGGATAAAGTAATCAATATTGCTGCTGGACTCAGGCATGCAGTTGCTGTGACTGGTGAGTTTACACCTTAATAGTGAAATTAACAACATTAAAGATATAATACTGTGCCCAATCAAATAAGTTTAATTTTGCAGCTGAAATTGCTCTGTGAATTTGCTAGAAAAAACAAGAATGTTTAAGAAATAATTCATTGATTCAATATTCAATGACAGGCTAATAAAAATCAGGTATTTTATGGAATATATTCTGTGATGATTATTTAACTGTCATGGATTCCTTAATAAAAGCCATTTGGGAGACTTTTAAAAGGAATTTATAATTAGAATAATTATGGTTTTTTATGCTCAGTTGTTTAAATTATATAAATTGCTTAATAAGTTTCATTAATTAAAGCCTGAAAATCAATATTACATTGTTCTTCTGGTATTAACTGGGATGGTACTGCACTCATTCTAAAAATAGGTGCACAAAATGGCCCTCACTGGTTGAAGATGTAGCAATATTTAGGGATCTTGAAAATATTTATGTTGCTGAGTGAAATAGTTATTGAGTGAAACATCACATGCTTAGCAACAGTGGTCCAGGCAGTTCTAGTTAAGGTTGTTAGATGACCTCCCACCTTTCCCAGTGACCGTGCTTATCAGAAGCCAGAAGAGAAAGTTGCAGATCATGTCCCCTGTTCCCTGACAGCTCCCACCCTGATCCTGGCTTGCTTCTTCCCAGCCCTGAGCCTTGATTTTTCCCAGGCAAGGGATGCTTTCAAGGGATCATCAAGCCAGAGGAGGATAATTTGGTGTTGCTGCTCTGAATGAATTATATTTGTTTCAGCTTCCCGACTGCCTGTTTCCCCCATCCCCCAATTTTTGTCATTTTGTCTACCCTGTATAGCATGGCTTAGATGAAGACATTGCTATATTCCACCATTGCCTTTTCCCTGTCACCAGAACCCCCAGTAGACTTTCCTCCCTGTTTCCTTCTCTGCGCCATTATTGTCTTCTTTCTCCTCTTTGGCATTGCTTTACCTCCCCTACATTGGGTTTGCTGATGCTGTGAGCTTCAAGCCCCATGGTGTTCTGGCTGGGGTCAGAGATGGTGGTGAAAGGTGGAGCAGTGGCAAGGGGAAGGGACAGGCCTACCACTGACATGGGGCCTGAGGCTGGCCGGTGTTGCTGAGCTCAGCACAGGGGAGGCAAGATGATGCTGAAATAAAGTAGGAAGAGAAAGAAGATGACAGCTTCAAGGAGGACAAAGAGGAAGGTTCACTGTGGTGGCAGTATGAAGGTGGTGGTGGAATATAGCAGTGTCTTCATTTGAGCCATGCTGTGCAGGGTGCCAAAAGGGCAGATATGGGGTGAAGATAGGTTGTGAAAAACTGAAGCAAAGGCATTTTGCACAGGATTAGGGAATGTGACTGTGGGTCCTGTGACAGTTGTAAGTGTGGACAAGTTGCCCAGTGCCTAAATTTTGATTACGGGGATACTGCAGTGACCAGAACTCTGAGAATGGGTTGTAGGTCCATTTTTTTCAGTGCTATTATAACTTTGAACAGTTGCTGAACAAATGATCACAAAGGACTATTTGTACGGCTGAATTATGTTTTACATTTTATGTGCTAAATGTGAACTGTTAAAGCTGATATCAATAAGGCACGTTAATGTATTTCTTCAGGCTGTTATCAGGGGAATAATTTTTAATCTCGATAATTTATTTTCCTTTTGTGTGAATAGAAAATGGTTCTGTATTTCAGTGGGGAATTGGCATGGCATCTCAGGCAAAGCGAATGTGCCAAGAAAAAAATATTCCTTCTTTCCTGAGGGCAAAGGAACCTTGCAAAGTACCAGGTTTGTTTTTTAAAACTATATATGATGTTGATGCCTGTTTTGGGCTTTTGTGCCTATATGCTGCCCAGAGTCACTTTGCAGAGTGAGGTGGGCAGCATATACTGTATTTTTCAGACTATAAGATAGACCTGAGTATAAGATGCACCTAGATTTAGAAGAGGAAAACAAGAAAATGTTTTTGGCCTCCACATGCCCTGTTTCCGGCCTGTTTTGGGCCCTTTTTCTGGGCTTTTTTTTGGCAGAAAAAGGGCCTAAAAAGGGGCACACGGAGGCAAAAAAAAAATGGATGGCAGGTGGGCGCGACTTCAATATTTGCTCTATAAGATGCACAGACATTTTCACCCACTTTTGGGAGACAAAAAAGTGTATCTGATAGTTCGAAAAATACAGTAAATTTGTCTTTGTTGTCTTTTCTGTAGCTAAATATACTCAGATTTTTAAACTTTTCATAGCAGAACTCTTGCTATTTTGGCAGCTCTTCTCTGAACTTGTTTTATTTTGCTATTATCCTTTTTGAATTTTGGTCTATTCTTGCTACCCCAAGTGGATTCTTACCAGGACACAATGAAATCAACAAGTATTTCCAATGATTTGGATTCTATGATCCTATTAATATATCTAAAGATAACATTTGTCTTTTTAACTGCTGTGTCATCATAGTGGCTCACATTTAACTTGTAGATGACAAAATACCTAGCATTCATTTTTCATGTTAAGGAGGAGAACAACACTTTTGATAGATGTTCACATCTCATGATCTAAGGCTTTGTTTTTCCTATAGAAAACCTTGGAATCCAGGAATAATAGTTCAAGGGAGGACATTCCCAAACCTCACTATTGCTATTCATTTTATTTTCAGTGGTTTTCACAGTAGCAACATTTCTTTTGTTCAAATCCCTGTTGCAACTCAGGCTACTTAAACCAAGTCATTTTACTTGAAAATTTATTTCATTGTAAATCTATATGCTTGCATTTTTAAAGAACATTCAACCGTATCAAAGTGACCCTTGATCTATTAAAATTTGCTTGTGGTGTAGTAACCCAGCATGACCTAGAATGATTTCTAGGTGTATATCTAACATTTTTAAAGCTTTAGATTTGTTTGTGACATTCTGTAACACATAAAATCTCTGTGAAAGAAATTGCCTCTTTAACTCATGATATAAATGGATTACTCTCCTAGGTTTTGAAAATGTCAAAGTGAGGAGTGTAGCTTCCGGCTCACATCATGTTGCATCACTCACAGGTATGTTTCCTTGTCTACAACTATTCCTTTGGCTTGGCTGAACCGTACAAAACATTCTATTTCTGATATTAGTTCAAGTTTCCTTGGGAGTGCCGCGTGTATGATTTATGTGTTTCAGTCTTCAAAGCATTTATTTCGTCTCCCATTTTGAAATACTAGCTCAGAAGTCCTTCATACAGTTTATGTGACTTTGATGTGTGGATTTTTGTCTGTATTTTGTCTGTTTTCATATTTTATCCTCATAAGCAGAACTGAACCACTTAGTTAAGCTTGCAAGCAAATCCAAGAACTGAGAATAAGTGAAAATGTACTGAAAAAAGTCAGAAAATTAAAGCCCAAGGAATTTTGGCAGCTGCCCTGCTGAGAATACCCAGTTCGGTGTGGTGATTAAAAACACAGTTGGAAACTTGGAGACCTTAAGTTTCTAGTCCTGCTTAGTGATGAAGCCAACTGAGTGATTTTGGCACAGTCACTTTCTCTCAGACTAGGGGAGAAGGTGGTAGCAAACTACTTTTGAAAAAAATAAAACTTGCCAAGACTCAGTCAATAAAGACAAAGTGCAAAGGATATATTTAATTTTTCTTTTCACTGTACCTAATCTCAGCTCCATCTTTTGAGAGGCTTAGTTTGTTTTCATCTGTCCTTCATTAAGATTTGTTAAGATAAATGTTTTCTTCGGATAATACTTAATAATAATAATAATAATAATAATAATTATTCCTCTCTGGCTGTTCGCAATTTGTGTTGGCAGGGGGGCAGAGATCGACCCCGAAGCCCCTAATATGTGGGGTGCCTCAGGGGTC
>JAEANM010027899.1:0-10461 GCA_017656035.1 Myanophis thanlyinensis
TATGGAATAGAACACAATAGATGAATATGTGATTAAGCTTATTTCTGTATGGAGAAGTGATAATTTGGGATCTTGCTTCTCTCAAAAAATATATATATTGTTTGATGTTGGTTTGTGTAGTTGTTTGTTGTTGAAAATTTAATAAAAATTTTACAAAAAAAATAATAATGAGAATATAGTCTCCTACATATCCTGGGCTCCATTGGATTTTGTCTAGTACGTTTATGTATTCTGCATCAGTGAAATATACTATTACCTATTCATTTTTTCCTTTTAGTTCCTATCAAGATATTACAATAATTAAACATTTCCATTTATTACTGACAGTATGCACACAGCAGGGGGAAACCCATCATTTATTTTTTATGGTATGCCTAAGTTTCTGATAATATTATTGCAATTCTGGAAAGCACTCCAAAAAGGTTTTTGCCCTTCACTGTAGCCCAGATGCATTCCACATTTTTTCAGTTGTTTTCATTTTACAATACGACTTTAACAAATGCATTACAATATTTGATTTCTATCCTGTCACCGTGATGTCCTTTTATACCCTTTTATGCCCAGTTATACACCAATACTTTTTTTTCTTACACTGTAATGGTGCATGGGAAAGACCTTGGAGACTGGACCTATGAAACAGATAGATAAGCTAGACATAACCTGCCCGTGGATAATAGCAGGCCAAGAGAGTTACAAGAGACAGTCTCTAGTTTCCCAAGCTGAAAACAAGATGGAGGCAAAGAAATGTACTTTCAGACTTACAAATTTCTGTAATGTAATTTTGACAATAAAGTAGAATTAGTTTACCTGGTCTTGTTTCCGGTCTGGTCTACATAATAAGACTGTCATATTATTCTCGGGTGCTTTTGCACTGTACTTTTTGGACACAAAGCTGGACAATTGTTCACATAACTGATAACTTTCCCTGAGAAATTCTGTCTCTCCAGTTTAATTCCAATCTGTATAGAGATTGTATCTGTATGTACTGATTGTATCTTTGTCTAACTTACGTATGTGTGTACATGTGGTGAAATGAAGCCTGGTTGCACCAGTTCTGCCATATCAGTAGCGGTGATGAAGTTTGGCCCTGCCCACTCACTTCAGAAGACATTTGGACCCTCCCATCAACCCCTGGTTTTTGCTGCCCTACTGTATATTGCCTTCTCTTTTTTCATTTTTACTCAACTGAATTGTGGCACCACCACAGCCTTCCCATTCACCTAGGCTGCCTCCAAGAGGGAAAAACAAGGAGTTTAGAGGCCATGAGGAAGTGCAGTTGGTGCATGCATATGGGAAGCATGTATGCACGCATAAAATGCATGCACACTGAATTGGTAGCAAAACTAGTTGGATTGCACCTCTGGCGCGTGTATGTGTGTTTTATTTTACCCTACTTTTAGTATCTCATTTATTGGATTCATATTGTAACAGTTTCAGATTAACATTGAAATAATGGTCATTCAGTCAAATTACCTAAGTTTTGTAAAATTGCTCCTCTAAATGATCTGAAATGAAAAAAAAAAAATGAAAGCTACCTATTCCTGAATTGAACAAAAATAGTCAGCTTGAATGAGGATGGCTTCCAGCTTAGAGACATAACCGTGTCCAAGTATCTTCAATAAACATTACAGTAAACTAGTTCTATCTTAAAGGTGAAGCTGACGTTTCCTTATTTAAACCCTACCCCCTGAAGGTGACTGTCTTCACAACCATTAATTATGATCTAAACCTAAATATGGTATTCTGACATTTTCTTCTAAGTGGCAGAAAAATGGAAGAAAGTCTTCGCCGCTGGATATTTTTTTTTTCTTACTTGTAGTTCAGGTGTGCTAAGGTATTTCTTTTTCTCTATAGATGGGAAATAGTAATTGATTAGCATAAGACAAATGTGTTACCTAGGAATTTATGATAGGTAAATCTGTTCCTTTTCAACTGTTCTAATAAATCATAGTCTGAGTATCAATCTAGGTTTTGAAATACTTGGATATTTATTCCTTTGCATATTCTTTCATTCTGGTTTGATCGGATTCATATGTTTTGTATTGTCTTCATTGGTTATGGTGTTTGAAATTTCCAGCATTTGACTAAAGTCTGCCACTGTAGACTTTAATGGCAGATTTTAAATATTGTATTATATCTATTGCAGCATTTTTCAGTTTTCATTTCAGGCTCTTGTCCAGTTCCTCAAACTGTTTCTCTCATTACTGAAAATTTAATAGAATGTTAAATGACTGCTTTAACTTCTTTAGACAGTTATTTAGAACATTTTGTGGATCTAAGACAATATTTGGGTTTGAGCAATGATTCAAGAGCTGCTCTCCAAAGTGAGGAGAGCTGCTTTAATTAATTACAATCAACATAATTATCCTTTCAGGAGATTAATATGGCAGGTGGGCTTTAGTAGCTTCAATAACTGAGTGATTGGTAGCAGGAGCTCCTGGTGGGTCATGCATTCTATAAAGTATGAAGGGTAAAAGAAGAGGGGAAAGATTATGAGTAATTCAGACTAAGGGGGGGGTGACCACTGGAAAATGTCAATCAGTTGAGAGAAGTGTGCAATTAGACAAGCAATGGGATAAATGCTGGGAGCACTGCCAGTACTAGGTATGGGTAGTCCCCATCCACTTTATCCACTCAATCCTTGAGTTGATATAACCAGCAACAGGAAGGAGCTATCAAAGCCAGCAATGTGTGTCCAATCACTGCTGGCCTTATAGATAACAGTGGTTAATATTTCAGAAATTCAGCAAAGCCTGGTTTAGAAGTAGTTACCCTCTGTTTGCAACTAATTGCCTGATGAAGCAGCAGTATTAACAGCCTATTTGAAGGGAATGCAGCTATGATATTGAGCAATTTTTTTAAAAAAAAGATCTCTCAAAAGAGGGTTTAAAAGAGTCTGAAGCACAAGATAACCAAATTAGAATATAGACAAGTAAATTAAGATTTTTAATTCAAAAAATTAATATAGAAATAGAAACCGGCTTACGGTTATATAAGCATGAAGGGAATAAATATACATAGAATAGAAACATAGAACAAGAAACATAGATTTAAGAAAATAAATATAAGGGTAATACACGTAGTCTCCAAGTTACGACCACAACTGAGACCAAAATTTATGTTGCTTAGTGAAACATTGATTAAGTGAGTTTATCCTACTTACTTTACGACCTTTCTTGCCACAGCTGTTTAAATGAATCATTGCATTTGCTAAGTTAGTAACAGGGTTGTTAAGTGAATCTGGATTCCCCATTGACTTTGCTTGTCAGAAAGTCACAAAAGCTAATTACATGACCGCACAATACTGCAAAAGTCATAAATGTGAACCAGTTGCAAAGCATCTGAATTTTAATCATGTGACCATGAGGAAGCTGCAATGGTCATAAAAGTGAAAAACAGTCATAAGTTATTTTGTTCAGTGCTGTTGTAACTTTGAACGGTCATTAAATGAACTATTGTAAATCGAGGACTACTTGTAGAGTAGCCAATAGACTTATAAGAATAAGCATAACCTCATTGGCATTTCATTTTCTAATAAAATATTACTTTACTAGTTGATTAATAAACCAACCCATTCTTAGGTTAAAAACATTATGTATTTATGTGTCATGTAACACTCCATCAAAACTTGTGACACATAGAAAATGGTAGAAGACACTGAGGAATTATTATGATTATGCCAGAACATAGAATATATTAATTTCAAGAAATGTGCCTGAATAACTGGTTATTTTTTGAATAAATTTTACAACAAGCTCCTGTAAAAACTAAAACTGGAAAAATAGATGAGTTCAGAATAGGAAAGTAAGTGAGATAATTACCTATATAGCTCCCATACTCCAGAGGTAAAATTCAGCAGGTTCTACCAGATTAGTTAGAACCGCTAGTAAATTTTCTAAGCAGTTCGGAGAACCGGTTGTTAGAAGAAATATCCTTCTGTTTTTTTTCCACTTTATAGGGTTAATCCTGTAAGGAAGGCAGGAAAGAAACATTCTGGTGTTGTTTCTAGCCTAATCTTTATTGCCCTGCTTACAGAAACTGCCCACCCAGTCACATGACCCCCCCACAGCCATGCCCAGCAAGCCATGCCAACAGAACCAGTAGTAAAAAATTGTGAATTCCACCACTGCCATACTCATATAAAATTTCTAGAAGATATATTAAAAGTATTAGAAGATTGGAAGATATGATAATTAGCTATAAAATGATTGCTTATATTATAAAATATAAGATCAAAATACTAGTGAGAAGTTGTTAGCATTAATTTATTGACTATAAATAAACTTTAAAGTCATTATGAAAATGAAAATAAAATTTTAAAAGTTTGGTTAATGTTCACTATAAGATATGAACAAGCTTGCTTACTGAACTTACAGTTGCCTTTAAGGAAATAAGAGTAGCAGTTTTTAATGTCTTAGATTCCAGAAGGGCTAAAGATGAATTATGTAGTTAAAAAAAAGATTAATCCTACCAATGAACAATGGCAAACAAGATCATGAGTAATAAGAATATTATAACAACAACAACAAAATAACTAGTATGACAAGTATTTGTCTCAAAGCAGCTGAGCCTATGCTTCAGGATTGTCAGCCTAAGGAATCAGTAAGGCAGGATTCAATTAGGACTGGTCAACCACAGAATGATCAGACATAAGCATGGGCATAAACCACAGTCAACTCTTGTTCAGAGCAGACAGATGACAAGGCACAAGGGATAGTGGCTTACAGAGGTAAGTAATGCACCTCCCCGAGTCCTCTGGGAGAGGGGGCGGTATATAAATTCAATAAAACATAAAACATAAAACAAGTAGAACAATGCTCTTCAATGAGGCTCCTTGCTAGGCAAAGGACAGGTATAAGTAATGCAGCCAGCTGTCTGTCTGCAAGCAGATTTAGATTGCTCCTTTGCTTGCATCTTTCTTTGAATCAACTATTTGGATTTTGTAACTTTTATTCCTTCCTCTTTATGACTCTTTCACTAGATGGCTACATAGTTTGGCTTGTAGAATGTATTTGGACTATGCTATTGCTACTTGGATTGTAGTTGGTGTTTTTCAGGAATCCACTCTCTGTTAGGTATTTGAATTACCTTCCTGTCTGTTATTATTCAGAATTAACAGAATAACAGAGTTGGAAGATACGTTGGAGGTCTTCTAGTTCAGCCACCATCTATTACTTCTTGTACTGCCTTTAGATACTTTGGAGAACAGGTTGAATAGGTTCATTTTGGCAGCCCTTAGATATTGGAACACTGCTATCATGTCATCACATCCTTCTTTTCATTAAACTAGACATCCCAATTCCTTCAACTGTTCTTCATCTGTTTTAGCTGCCAATCCCCTAATCATCTTTGTTGCTCTTCTTTGCACTCTTTCTAGATTTTTTTACATCATGATGATCAAAACTGGATGCAATATTCAAGTGTGGTCTTATCAAGGCATTATTGGTACTAATGCTTTACATGACCTTGATTCTATGCCTCTGTCAATGCAACTCCACCAACACCTTTAATTGGACCCAGAAGCAGACTGACATCTAGTTCAATTTGTGTAGCAGAGGTTTAATGAATGAGAAGCACACATAGCTGTTTTCATCAAGCTTATTAGTGCTCAAAGATGGATGTCATCCTATTCAACTTTCTATTAGAAGCATGCAATATTCAACAACTATTTAAACTGAATAACAGGTAATCATGGTGTCTTTAGGACTTTGATAAATTAATGAAAAGGAATTAACACTATGGCTCTCTTTTGCCTAAACATTTAATCATTTATACATAATAATCTTATACTATTTTTACCAGAGATAAAATTCTTTTTCAATGTCCATACATTACTGTTACCATAATTTCTGTTAACTATTTAAAATTCAAGAAAGAATACTATTCTCTGGAATTTTGCTTTATGGATCAAGTTCCATATTGAAAACAACACCTTTTCCTCACCTTGTCCTACAATAGTTTCTGTAAATAGGAAGTTTTGAAAAGTGTGAACAATATTATTGATTTATCTATTTCAGCAAAGGAGACAATTTTGTTGATTTACTTCTGATTTATTACTGAGTTAAGGATCCAATTTAAAAAGTTCAAAGCAATTGTTTTATTGTTTATTGTTTCTGTGTAGAACAGAACAATTTTTTCATGCAATCTTTATACTTTTTAGGAATTTACATAAGTTGTAGCAATATAGGACTTTTTTGTATGTATTATATTATTTTTTAAATTGCCAGTGGGATTGAATACTAGTGCTGTAGCAGCTAACTGGATGACTTTATTTAAGTTTGCTTCATTGTTAAAAGTTGAAGGGGCATTATTACTTTGATAAGCAAATTTCAAAGGAGATACCTTGCACAAATCTTTGCCAAAGCAAAGTACCCCCTCAACGTTTGGCATAATACTGCTGTACACAGTCCACACAGAACTGTTCAGTATGAAAAATCCTGTTCCAAGTAGATGGAATAGTAGAGGCTTTTTCATATCTTACAAAGAGTCTGGATAGGTTGAGATGGACATTGTAATGACAGACCTCTACCCAATCCGATATAAGGAATAGAAGGTAATAATCAGTCAGTCTTGCAGGATAAGCGAAATAGAAATCACAGCCAAATCAGCTAGCTTTTCTTATTGTAAAACTTTATTGACAGACTCTTGTAACTCTGAAGGTACAATTTTCTGTCCATTTCCCTTTCCCTTTCTAGAAATTACGAATGGTTTCTTCTCAGCCTCTTGCTCCACCCACTATCCAGTTGCAGGCTATTCTGTCCTAGTATTATTAGTCCCTTAGCAGCACTTTTTTGTCCAGTCTTCTAAGGTCAGAGGAGAGGATGAAAATGCAATGAGTTATATTTAGGTAAATATGAATAAGTTTCACATCAATACATATTAACATATTACTAAAATTCTATTTTAGGAAGAACTAAATGTATAGCATCTACAAAAAGAAAAAAAGAAGGAACATCTAATGTACTATTTTGCAAACTCTTATTGTTACTTTAGTGACTTTTTCTTTCCAGGTCTCTTTACTTTTCTTACCAGACTATGAATTTACATAGCAATATGTATTACTTCCTTGTACAGAAACTACATAAGGCTTGTCAATGAATATAGCAATAGCAATAGCACTTAGACTTATATATTGCTCCACAGTGCTTTAAAGCCCTGTCTAAGCAATTTACAGAGTCAGCATATTCCCCCCCCCCCCCAGTTTGTTGGGGTCCACAATCTGGGTCCTCATTTTACAGAAGAATGAAAGGCTGAGTCAACCTTGAGCCTGGTGAGATTCAATCTGCCAAATTGTAGGTAATCAGCAGAAGTAGCCTGCAGTACTGCATTCTAACCACTGCGCCACTATGGCCCAATCTGTACTAAAGGGCATTCAAAGAGTTTGATTTACTATAGCAAAAATACATTTTTTTTCTTTCAAAATGGTGTACATATGGTTTATTTGTTTGTAAATGTATGTTTGTTTGTTTGTTTGTTTGTATGTGTCTTTGTGTCTGTATAGCTGTGTGGGGGGGGAGACAGAAAAAGAGAAGAAGGGAGAAAGATAAATAAACAACATTTAATCAGTAAAAGTAAGCTTGAAATAATTCCATACTAGTCTTACTACAACGTTTAAAGTGGATAAACAAATATAAATATTTATCTAATATGTGTAGAAGCACTCAGTAAACTAAACTAAATTGGAAAGACTCTCTATTTGTATGGAACACATGTAAATAACTAGAGGCTTCTTGTATTACTCTCTTTTAGATTAAGGAGAAGGAAAGGTGTGAAAGAGGAGCATTGGGTAACAAAAAAGCACTTGAAAATGCTACTTTTCCTAAGGAAAATTTCAGAAGACTGCTTTTTTTCTCCTATAATCATAGAAATGTGGCACTTACCAATATTATATAGAATAAAGGAACTATTTTCAGGCTTCTAGGTTCACTTTCCAAAAAATAATATGTATGTATGGCAGTATCTATGGCTGTCAGGGAAGTTGCGGGGTTGGCCTGAAAGACTTCTTGTGCACCAATTTAAAACAGATCTTGATCAAGCCCTACAGCAGGCTTGTGTGTATCATGGCCTGGGGCCCCACTTGGCATCTTGGTACCAGGTTGCAATGGATTTGGATGCAGAACTGTGGGAAGATCAGTGCAATGAGTGTAATGGCTGCTGTGCCCATGCAGGTTGCCAGACCAGGCAATTAGCCCAGACAAAAGCTCCATTGCCAGCAAGGCCTCTGTCAGAGAAATCCACACCTATCTGACCACCAATGCTCTGCTTTCACCGTGGGAAGCCAGGTCAATAGGCAGCAGAATGCTCCCCTCTTGGCTCAAAAGAGACCAGACACCCATCGGGAGTAAAGACTGGACTGGTTTCAAAGGTGTCGGCCAGGAAACCCCCAGAGAAATCCCAGGGTGGGTCACCAGATGACCCAGCTCTCCCTGCCAGTGGTCGGTGATGATATGCCGGTCCATGTGGACAAGGAGCCTCTCACTGCTTTCGATGAGAGGCTCCTCTTCTGCGCAGATCCGCATATCATCACAGCTTTTCTGAACAGAATGGAACAAATGGTATATGCCTAAACTAATGACATATAAAACTTGGCTAGAAAATAAAACAAATTGAAAATAAGAAGGATTTGTTTTTGTTTGCTTTTATGGACTTTTGACTTTCTGAATAACTGATGATGACTTCTACTATGCATGAAAAAATAAATATATTCATCCTCTTTTTAAAAGCAGTAGTCAAAAATGACCAAGTAGAAAGGGAATCATTACTTTAATATGTAAAGTTTAACTTCTTTGGAGCATAATCTTATTTAAAATACCTTTAATTCCCTTATGATATTCTGTTACTCTTTCCTTGGTGCTTATGCGGTGCTTCTTCACACTGTTTGGTATCTGAAGCAGAACATTGACTCAGAAATAGATTACTTGACAGAGGACAAATAGTTTAACATTCTGAGGGAAAAAATAAAATGAAATCCAATGTTGCACTAGCATGACAGAATGTTCTTCTTATCCATTTCCCTTCCCTCTCAGAGAGACTGAGAGCAGTGTTCTCAATACTGGCAGGATTCAAGTTTGTGTACTTCAACTTCCAGAATTATTCTACCAGTTAAAATTTGACAGATTTGACAAACACAGTGTTAGAGTAATGAAAAATCTCCAGAGCAGTTTTGAAGGTCCATGTATCTAGAAGTCATGGTTACAGACCCCTCCCCCCAAAAAAGCATTTTCTCCTTCAAACAGGAAAGCTAAAGAAGCATACAACTAATTTCACCAATTCTTCAATTTAAATTGTTACCATTTACTTCAGCAAAGTCTAATATCACTTGGCAAATAGTTATAATGTAAATTATATAAAATAAATTAACTTCACTGTATGTATATAGGCTAAAGAAGCAATATTTGTTACCTTTATTTGTATGGAACTTATAAAATGGATTCAAAGTCATTTCATCCAGACAACTGCTTAATAAAATAACATTTGTCAGAATGATCATACAGAATGAACTGTAAAGTAGAATGAATCATCCCAATAGTGACTGACTACATTTTTTAAATTCTTAATATTATCTTAAATTTAATTCATCACATCCCTCCATCATTTGAAAAAGCATGATAGCTACTCATGCTGTGGTTAGAGTAGTTCATCCAGAGATAACAGGCACTTAGACATTAGTGTCATAGTACAATTAACAGTAATTCTGCTATATGTCATCTTGCAAAAGTATAAGACTAGTGCAGCTGCTAATTTGGTGGCAGCTTGCAAAGTATAGCAGTCCCTGTGCTATACTATGATTTTCCCCTGGAAAAATACTTATTTTACAGTATTTTATAATATATTTTGAATATTTTATTTACAGTATAATTCACAGGACTTTTGTACTTTATTTTTATGATGTGGTATTCTTATGTGCATTTTCTTTTAATACACACATATTCTATAGTTTTCACCTTTTTTCTATATCATTATGTTGAAGAAATTTCATTACCAGTGATACCTAAATTTCATAAAATCATAGCTTATTATTAGAAAAGACCTGAGGTTTCACCCAGTTGAAACTTTAAAATAATAAAGGACTCCCTGTAGCTACATTTCTGAAAGATAATATTCAGCTTCTGTTCAGAAGAAAAGTCCAGCCAAGGTAATCTGTTCCACTATTGAACATATCTTACCATTAGAATACTTTTCTTGATATAAAATCTGTTTTCTTCTATTTTAAATCCATTATTTCTTGTCCTTTATTCTATAACAATGCTGAATAATTCTGCCCATTTAGATGATAGCCTTTCAGAACCTTGAAAATAACTCTCTCCTCAATTGGCTACTTTTTAGACCAAAAATACCCCAAAAGGCCAATTCTCTGTCTCCCTTTTCCTGTCTTCTTCCACCCGGGCAAAAGAATAATCAGGGAAGCCATTGAAATAGAAAAACACCCCCATAACATGAACAAACGAGACAATACCTCCC